>JADRCC010558021.1:0-13873 GCA_019843855.1 Hylomyscus alleni | reverse complement strand
TGGTTATATAGATAAATAATTATGCAGAGCAGTCACAGAGAATTGAATTAGAGGGACTAGCTTGATTTTGTTTGAAAATGCCATAATGATATTTAATTGATTATATGAAAATGTAATACTAAATTTAAAATAATATCTCATTGCTTTTAAACATATTATAAAATTAAATTTAATATAATTTTCATAATATTTAGCAATTTTTGCACATTTATTAAATGACATTCTAGTAATTGACATAATATTGAATTTATAATGAATCATACTTTTTTAACAGAACTTTAATGGATAGAATTAAAATGCAAATATGATTATTAATCTTGTTTTTACTGGGAATATTTATTTTCAATCCAACAATGAATTATTAGTGGAGAGCAAGTTGACTACACATTGGTCTCCTTAAGACATTCATGTCACAGAATATACCAACTGTATCTAATTTTTATTTACAAATCTGTATTAGAAATGATGGTCCCACAACTTGAAATGTATATACAAGCCATCATTTGCAACGACTTTCTGCATCTTACCACTGAGGCATCAGCAAAGAATTCCCAGGTAGAGATACAAGAAATGTGTGGTTTAGGTTCCATGAGACACTGCCATATATTGTAGATGACTCCTGCATATTAAGAGAGAAAAATCAAAACACAAAATATTTATAATTTACTAGGAGTTGTGGGAAAGAATATAATATACTTTATTATACAAAAAATAAACCCGATGTATATAATAAAGTGATTAATGATTATAGATTAAAATATGAATCTTTATGGAAATAAGTATAATTTATAGAAATTCAATTTAAAAAGACTGATCCTGTGTATAAAATACGGTGATTATATCTAAAACTATGTGTACAGTGGTAATAATTAGTGTGTTAGTCAGGAAATTATAAATAGCATTTCCCCACATTTTAAAAATTTATTTTAAAGCAAATTTATTTTATTACAAACAACATTTAACTTTTCAAATTTAGAAAAATTGAGATTTTTATAAAATGCTTCTTAAATAAAAGCAAAATACAGGTAGAAACATAAAAAAAAAGTTTATAAAAGATTAAATGCCAAATGCTATGGATGAAATAGTATAAGATTTTAATAAATGTGTCAGCAATATGCTTACAGTACACTTTCTTTCCACACACATCAGTCTGCGAAGCTTAATTGTTTAATGTCCATTAGCTATTCCTGCGTGTGATAGAAAGACTTGGGCATTTTTATAGCCAGCGTTTCTTCATTGCATGCCACATAATCGAGAGGGAAGATCATCACCATTTGGAATGTGTCAGAAGTTGGCAGACCTTTTGTGTTGCTATTGTGCTTCTGGAGAATCATAGTGAGAATCTCCTTAGTGGCAAAGGTGACTTTACTCAAGAGAACTTTGAACCACTGTGTAAGGGCAACAGCTAAGTGTCATCCTTCCAGGTCAGACCGAGTTGAAGAGCATAAAGTTTTGAAACAGGTCAAATTGCTAAAAGACAAGATTTGGCAATCTTGAAGGGAAACTATTGCAATATCAGCTTATCTAAAGAAGTATAAATATTAGTCACAGAGGAATATATATTAAAACATGCGTGCTTGTGTATGCTTATCTGCAAAATAGTTTAGAATATTTTGATTTTGTACTTTTACCTAACTGTATTTATATCAAATAATTTGTGTCTTACAAAGGACAACATTTAATTGAGCTGGCTTACAGGTTCAGAGGTTGTCCATTGCCATCAAGATGGGAGGAGGGCAGTATTTAGGCAGCCATGGTGCAAGCAGAGCTGAGAGTACTACATCTTCTTCTGAAGGCTGGTAATGGAAGATTGACTTCCAGGTAACTAGGACTAGGGTATTAAAGACCAGGGCTACAATGACACACCTATTCCAAAAAGGCCACACCTCCAAATAGTGCCACTCCCTGGACCAACTACACAAAAACCATCATATTCTACTAACAAGCCCTATGGGCTTGTTCAAACACATGAGTCAATGGGGGTCATACTTAGCCATAGCATAATAAAAAGTACATTTAGTCCAACTTCCAAAGCCCCCATAGTCTATAGCAGTCTCAATATCATTAAAAATTCAAAGTTGAAGGTCTCTTTTGAGATTCCCCAAATCAAGACAGGAAATCAGCTTGGCAAACTCCAATCTTTGCATCTCCATGTCTGACATCAAAGCAGTCTTCAGATGTCCAAGTACGTTTTCATCTTTGCTGACTACAACAACTTCTTTATCCTGGACTGGTTCCACTCCCTGTTCACAGTTTTCCTCAACAGAATGCCCACAACACTGATATCTCAAACATCTTGGGATCTACTAGGAAACGTAAATTTTACAGCTTCTTATTTCAATGTCTGTGATCCACACATGATCTTCTGGGATTCTCCAAAAAATAACTGGCTTCCCTTCTCCATCTCTGAGCTCTGTAGCACTCTAAACCCAGGTTGATCCACTCCATTGTTGCTGCTGTTTTAGGTGTTCATTCCATGGTACTGGCACCTCCAATACACTAGGGTCTTCCATTGCAATTAGGTTTCAACAATCTCTTCTTAGAGACTCTCTTCATGGTGCCAGGTATCAATTCCTTTGCATGAATCCTTCAGTCCTGGGCTGTCAACTTCAACTGAGGCTGCACTTTTACCAATGGCCTTTCATGGCCTCTCACAGTGCCAAGCCTCTCACAGTTTTTCAGCTGTTCTTCATGGCCCCTTCATGACCTCAAAACCAGAACCACCTGGATGACTCTTACACATTATCAAGTACAGATGCAGCATGAGGTATAGTCTTGATGATTTCTGGAACATAGCCTCTGGGCTCTCAGAAAACACTTCCCAGAAGATGACACCTCAGTAATGCTGGTCTCTTCTTAATCATCACTAACTTCTTAGCTGTATAACCAGCATCAACTGTCCCAGTAGTCCCGTCTATTTTTCACTCTAAAACCAGAGCCACATGGCCACAGCTGCTGAGTTCTGCTGTTTGCAGGAGCTGGAAAATGCCCCCGTTTTCTATTACATTATCACCAGCTTTCTGTTTTCCAACTCCTTAATGGCCTAAGCTTAGGTGTCCTGAATCTTGCTCTGTAGATTGACCTGGATCTCAGAGATCTGCATGCCTGTCTCCTGGGATTAAAAGTGTGTACCATCATGCCTGGATCTAAATTTAGCTGGGTAAGATCTTGCCCTGAGTCTTGCTCTTTTAATCTTCTATCTCCTAGAACACAGGATTCAGCTCCATTTTAATTCCCAGTGCCCCTTTAATACTTGAACCAAATATTTTAATTTTTTTTTTCTAAGCTTCCTAAGCTTGTTCAGAATGCTCTTCTGAGACTTAGTCATAGAACAAAATCTCTACTGGGCTTTCTTAAGAATCCTTTTGTCAATGCAATTATTATAAATCCCTTCACTATCACCTTAGACTCAGGTAGACTCTTCAGAAAAGGGCAAAAAGCAGCCTTATTCTTCATCAAAATATTAAAAGAAAAAACAAAACAAAAACAAAAAACAAAAACAAAACAAAACAAAACAAACAAACAAACAAACAAAAAAAAAACGGTTTCTATGCCATATCCTGAAATTCTTCTCTGAAACTGCTTGAGCCAGGTCTGCACAGTTCAGATTATTCTCAGCAAGAAAGTCTTCCATATTTCTACTAGGATGACCCATTAAGTTCCATTTAAAGCATTCTACCACTTTCCAAAGTCCCCAAATCTGTTGTTCAAAAGTAGGGGGGGTGTAGTGCCTGGGCTGTGGCCAGGCCTGGCCTGCCTGGCTGAGGCTCTTTCTTTCTCTCTGGTAGCAGGGGACCTGCTTCTGAGGCCCAGGTCTCTCTCTCTCCTCCCGGAGGGCTGTCCTGTTTGCTGCACAGTGCCTTAATTAAAAAGGAAGAATGTATGAATGAGTTATTTTATTGTAGGAAGGAGAAATATGATAGTTAAGTAGAGAGAAGAAAAGGAGAGGAGAGAGAGAAAGAGAGAAAAGAAGGAAAGGAAGAAAGGCAGAGAAGAGAACAAAGAGCAGAGAGGAGAGAGAGGGCAGAAGATTAAGAGTTAGAGAGGAGTAGGAGAATAAGAGAGTAAGAGAGTGAGGGGGCAAACTACACCTTTTATTGTATGGGGCGGGGCATGCTTGGCTTGTGGTCAGATGACTGTGTGTGTAAGGTCCAGCGAGAATGCTGGGAGTTTGAGGCAGTGTCTGCACGATAGAGAACACACCTCCTGCAGGGGCAGCTGTGAGGGATCTGGGCTGAAATCTGAGCCATTAGTCTCAGGAGCAATTCACCGAACACCTGCTGTCCCTGTGAGCAGATGCTCAGTGGGTCTCCGGGGTTCCAAGGTGGCTCTGCTCTACTGGACTCTGGCTGTCAGAACTGCTCACTGCACCACACAAATCCACATTCCTCCAAACAAAAGGATGGTCAGGCCTATCACAGCAATATCCCAGTCCCTGGCACCAACTTCCGTCTTAGTTAAGGTTTTACGGCTGTGAACAGACACAATGACTAAGGAAAGTCTTATAAAGGACATTTAATTTGCTAGGCTTACAAGTTCAGAGAAGTTCAGTCCATTACCATCAAGGTAGGTGCAGGGCAGAATCTAGGCAGGCCTGATGCAGGTAGAGCTGAGAGCTCTACATCTTCTTCCGAAGGCTGCTAGTGGAAGACTGACTTCCAGGCAGCTAGGACTAGGGTATTAAAGCCCAAGCTCATAGTGGCACACTTACTCCAAAAAGGCTACACCTCTAAATAGTGCCACTCCTTGGGCCAAGCATATATAAACCATCACAGATATTATAAATAAGTATACTCAAATAATATATTTGCACTTATTGATCTGGCGTCTTCATCCCTACCGGTAAGTATCACAGTAATAGAGGACGCTCTTCATGCTACCAGAGGAGAAAAATAATGATTAATCTTCCAAGCTGTGAAATCTACAGTAACAACTGGTTTAGCAAACCAAGTCTGTTGGTACAGTAATGATAAGGTATGCAACCTCTCATTGGATTTAAGGCCTACTCCCTAATTGTTAGGATTATTTAACACAATGATTTATCATTATAACTATGAATGGATGCCTCAGCTTTCATCAGAGAAGTTTCTATTTGCAGGAGGTGGTGATTAACACAGAGAACTCTTCAAATTCAAGTTATGTTGTATAAGGAATGACAGAAAGGGAATGTGCCGGAGGGCAGGAATTGGGATGGGTAGTTGGAGGGGAAACTAATCACGGTATGTTGTATGAGGAAAAAAAAAAAAAAACTATTTTCAATAAAAGCAAAAGATGAAAATGAGGAAGTTAGGGTAGAGAGAGATGCTCAGGGATTGTTTCAAAAGAAGGGTCAGAAGGAGTGTAAGAACCAGAGGTAGTTCATGAATACAGTCAAAATATGTTCTGTACACAGGTAGGTAGCTACACTTAGGAACTCGAAGTAGTAATGGTACCATGCACACGAAATCACATACCTACCCATGGGGCTTTTAGAAGACAAAAACTGCTAGCAAAGGGTCAGTTATACCTATTTGTAGACCCTGGTTTATTAATCATATTCCAGCAAATCTTCCAGATCCAAAAGGAAAACACAAATTGGAGTTGATCTAAAATAGAGAACAAAAAAGAAGGTGAAGAAATATGGATTTTGAATGAACTTGGGAGGAGTGAATATGTCAAGCCTTGCTAAGATCTTAAAGAACTAATAAAATATATAAAAATAAAGCAAAAAGTATAAACATAAATCAATTAATAAATCGAATAGAGCATGCTAAGTTCATTTGGTGACTGTAGAGAATCGCAGTGAGAAAGGCATCTTCAAGGTTTCTTTTTTCTTCTACTTTAGTGGACTTTATAGTTCTGTCTCACAGTTTATTTGAGCATGTAACCTATAATAATTTCTATGGTTTTCATTTGGAAAAATATAAAAATAAAAATTGTGGGTAAAGTAACTATTCTATGTGTCTTAGAAGAAGAGCTCTCTAGCCTATCAACTTGTGAGTAGTCCTCAAAACTCATCAGAAAGCATCCTGGTATGTATAACTTAAAGTTATATCTCATTTCCATTTATTGTACCTCTTTAAGTTGTAATAATGCTTTTTAATGAAAAAAATTTAAAAACTGAAAAATTAAGCCTTGAGTTCACCAATTGGTTTTTTTATATTCTGGTTGAGATATTCTTTTATTCTTGCCATCTTTTTATTATGTTAAAATTTACTAAGCATTTAGCATAAAGTCATACATATTCATATGTCAATAGAGTGGCTGAGGTTTTTGATACTTAGTTAGCATTTTAGTGAATTTCTGTGTTAACATTTTCTGAAATATACTTTTATTAATTACCAATTTAAATCCATATTTTGATACCATGGTCACTATTAAGTGGGTCATTTCAGCAGTAATAGCCCTAAGAGCAATACTTTAATTTCAGTGATTTCTGTGTTAATAATTAAAGTGTGCATGTACCACAACCTATTTGTCATGGTAACTAGACAGCATAAGACATTAACATGATTCTGCTCTTGATGAAATACTACGCTCAATTCCATTTCTAGTTGGAAAGCATTCCACTTCTCTTAATCTGGTCTAATTAGAGGAAAATGGTTATTTACCTGTCATGTAAAAATAATAATTTCATATCTTAACAGTAATCTAGGGAGGTATGATTGCTAAATTTGTGAGTCAACTCTGTGGGAAATATTGCAGATAATTTATCATAGTTGTTTAATTAGTTCTGCAAGTCTAGCGTCGTTGGCATCATTAAGGGCTGAGCACATTGCTCTGTGCATATTCATCTTCAAGAACTCTGAAATGGCATAGTGGAACAATTCTTTCCTCTTCTTATTTGCATACAGTCTATTTTGTGGCATAAAGCCATGGAACACAAGCAAGAACCAAAGGTGATAACGGAGTAGTGCTGAGATTGTTACACTACCACGCTTAGTCTAAACAGGTGACTGAAGTCCTTGCTTGACTAGCACATAAACTATTGTTGTCTGGCTTTCAAATATGTCACTGTGATTTTATCTCTAATAAGAAAAGGGAAATTTTAAATGCTCAGTTCAAAACCATACTTAATATAGAGTAGATACTAGCCATAATAAAATATGGAAGTTTCATTGAAAATGGAGTACAATCTTTGAACACTTGCTTCCCTTTTGGGGTACTGTTTGTGGTTTATGGGATCTTTTAAAGATGTACCCTGGTTGGAGGACACAGGCCACTTGTCCCCCAGGCTATTCCCTATGTGACATTGCAGTTCTGCTTCCTGTTTGAGTTTGAATGTGTAATAATTCACCTTTGCATTTCAACATTTGCTCCCATGTTTCGCCAGCATTATGAACTCTCCCTCAAGAATGGAAAGGAGATACAAAATTTTCCCTCCCTCAGGCATTTGACCTCATCCACACAATGTAAGTAACAGAGTAAGTACCATTATGGAGCAGCCTTCTTTCATTTTAACTTTGTTACAACCTCACTTCTAACCCACTTTTTAAAAGTGATTGTATTTTTTTTTAAATCCTGTATACATGATTATTTAATATCTTGTATAAATATTATAGATAATCTGTGGAAAGGGATATGATACAAAACTCACTGCTATATTGCAGGAAGTGTGTAACTTCATAGAGAATAATAATCATTTAAAGTTCACATTGTCACCCAGATAAGCATACTTCCCCAGTCTAAAACTGAAAACGACCAACTTTCCCACACTCCCTGAGCTAGTGGGCTGGGTCAGCTCTTTCATTCTCTTATCCTCGGGGCCTGCTCACCTGCACTCTGATGAGTAAAGAGTTGCTGAGATCAAATACCAGGACAAGCCCTACTGACTAGTCAAAGTGTGGCTAATCTCCATCCAGAGAGTGGCAAGACCAGCTCTCACAGCCCTGGGGGCATGTGTACATGAGAAATGGTCCCACTGTCCTCAGGAAAGTGATCCCCACACCTCATCTTGGTAGTTCTGGAGATCTGGATTTGGTATATAGTGTATAGGTGGGAGAAAGCTGAGCCTGATGGTGTAAGTACCAGTAAAACATTCTCGCCTCTTGCCACGATCAGGAGAGCTAGCTTTGTCCCTTCCCTGTAAAAAGCCGAAGAGCTTGACTTGGAGGCATTTCCACAGAAGACTTAACAACTTAGCCATTAGCTAGGTCAGATACTCAGTCTTGAGTTGGGTCCTCCCAACCTCTACTCCATCCATGAACAGCTCAGCTTTGTGAAAGGACCAGTCCTGCAGATTTACATAACTTAGGACAACAACAGGTTATATTTGCCTAAGGAGGATCCACTATTGATAGTGTAGTAGAACCTAGGGACCTTGAACCACAGCAATGGTTCACTGCAATGAACTTTTGCAAATAAAGATGATAGAGCAAAAATTGTGTATTTTGTGACATACCAGAGCTTGCTTCCATGCTGAGAAGAGATGAGTGTGATTGGAGTGCATGATGTGAAATTCAATGGTGGTGGCACACACCTTTAATCCCAGCACTTGGGAGGCAGAGGCAGGCGGATTTCTGAGTTCGAGGCCAGCCTGCTCTATAGAATGAGTTCCAGGACAGCCAGGGCTACACAGAGAAACCCTGTCTCGACAAACAAAACAAAACAAAACAAAAAAAAATCAAAAGGAAACTATTTGTTTTCTGGTGCAAATGTCATTTTTTTTTTCAGAGCTAGAAAGAATATTACAAATCCATTGTTTTCCAGATGGTTTTAAATAGTATTTTTGTGCATCAAGCATTGAATGACCATATGGAACTATGAGGTTACTCATTGTGAAATTTCTGATCTGACCCTGATGGATATGATCTGATCATTTTTGGCAGGTCAGTGTGAAACAGTGAACTCAGCTATCATGAGTGGGCAAAGCATTGTTATTGTTACTGATTTCTCCTGTTTCTGTTCTATAGTGATAATAGTTTTTGAATGTGTTGTTTCCTCACATGGTCATGTGCTCTCTTTGAGACCTATCTCAAGGGCAGTTCTGACTCTACAGTTAGTTTCCTCTCCTTGGCACTATTGTTATTGGAGAAGAACGAGTTTTGATTTAGAGGGGACTGAACTATGTTTTGTAGGATGTTAAGCAAAATCCCTGTCTTCTGTCTGTCCATGCATGCCAGCAGTGCTGGTCCCTGTAAAAATTATAATAGTTATATACTTCCAGATGTTTCTATAGAAGTAAAACAGTGAAGAGCCATTGGTCTAAAGACATTCTAAAGCTTGCTCAAATGTGCAGTGATATTGAGGAGTAATTTGGTAGAATTATAGAGCAAAGCTTTTCTTTCAGTTCCAAAAGAGCTCAATGGGTATAAGTTTTTCTTTTGTTGAATAATGAAAAATGCATTATGGGTAATTGGAATTATTGCTGACATCATTCTACAAAAAAAAAGCCCAAAATGAATATCTGGATAGGAAGTCAGTGAATAGAGTGATTCTAACATGTTTCTTCACTGGGAAATTAAATTAGCTATAGCTTAAGCCCACTACTTGATGTTTTCTAGTGTGACATTGTTTCCTTGGCATTTAAATCAATACAAAAGGCTGTTTAGCTATTTAGAGAGAATGTTTCAGTGTTATTGTGAGTACATAGTATTAAACTTCCAGGGATATTTTTGTTTATTTACAGATCTTTTATTTTTTTTCTCCTCCCTAAACCCCATTCCCTAGTCCATCTTCATTTAAAATTCTCTACTTAAACTATTTTATTTTTACTTTATTTGGATTAAGTTAATCATATGATACAAAAATGTTCTTGTTATTAGAAATTTAATTGATTAATAGCGACTTGAGTCCATGAAAATAAATATAATAGCTGGGCGGTGGTGGCGCACGCCTTTAGTCCCAGCACTTGGGAGGCAGAGGCAGGCGGATTTCTGAGTTCGAGGCCAGCCTGGTCTACAGAGTGAGTTCCAGGACAGCCAGGGCTACACAGAGAAACCCTGTCTCAAAAAAAAATAAAATAAAATAAAATAAATATAATACAAAGTACAAGCACTAGTATACTTTCAGAATTTATAAAAAGAACCATGCACTCATTTTGAGAATAATAAGGCTGACTTTTGATATTTACTTATTTCATATGGATGATTTTTATTTTTCTGTGACTTCTACTCTTTTTTTTTTTTCCCAAATGATAGCTGTTTGCAGTCAGGCTTCAAGGTTTGTAACTTACTTTTCTGGATTAGTTCTACCATATATTGATGAAATTCAGATATATCACAACCCAGTCTACCGTAGCAACATGAATCACAGCTCTTCATGGTCTCTAGGCTTAAAAAATGAATTTTGAGGAAGAAGAAGTTCCCTTGTCTATTGAGTAAATTGTGACCTTTAACTTGAAAGAAATACTGTCCTGTGGATGATATTTTTCATCTTCTTTTATCCAAACTGAATACAGACGAGAAACCTTTACTTTTCCTAGTCTTGTGTGGCATACGCTGTACTTTTTTTGAAATAAAATAATTGCTGTATCAATCAATAAACACATTTTTCAAGGATCACTAAACAGTTGTCTAATTTATGTACAAATCTAACACCAAGTCTCAAGAACATGTAAAATATGATGGAAGATACCTTGTATTTCCTGCCCTGACTTTACTATACACATTTAAAAACACAAGCATAGGTTCATAAGGTGGAATCAAAGAAACAACACAATAATTATTCTTTTCATAATTAATATTGACTTAAAAAATAATCTTGTGAATAATAAGTATTATAAGTAAATGTATTTGAAAGAAAGTGTATTTGAAATTTTTATTTCACTGTTGTACCATTTTAGTGGAACTTTTATGATGCCACAGTTTATATTTGTAGATTATTCCCTCCATAGATGGCACATTAACAAATTTTAGACACAAAGAGATTTTCTGTGTAGATAGTTATACTTTTTCCCTCTAAATCCAGCCTTTCCTAATTCTTTATTTTCTATATACTTTGTAAATTATGGCCAAGGTTGGAAGTACTTCCTTTCAAATACTGTTAGGCTGCTTGTCCTTCTTACTGGGGATTAACTACTGGTAAAACACCTTATTTTACTTATATTTAAATTTTATTCTGACTGTGCATGAGATGCAATGAGGAGGGAGATAACACCCTACGACTGGACCTCCTGTCTTTAACGGCAGCACTTAACCAGCATGGGTGGTTGCTGAATGCTGCCCACGTGAGGGTTAGCATCTGTATATTTCATTCACTACTTTGCAGAATCATTTTATCACACTCTCTTCTCTTTCCAGATATTCATTACTTTTATTATTGTCCTGCTGTCAGGCAATGATCTCTTTCTATTTCCTCAAGAAAATGAATTATACTATTTCAAAAGACAGTCTCTAACACTTCTACGTATCTTCCACCACCACTGGCCATTCATTTCTGATAAAACTGCTCACTTCACTGTCTTGAAGACCTAGGTTCCTAGAAAGATCTATGATTTTGATGTATCAGAATAGAGGCCTGAAATAACTGGTAAATCATCTGCCTCACACCTTACTGTACATTATTTAGGGTATTCTAGTTGCCCTATTTTAAAATGATATTTAAGATCTGTGCTCTAATGTTACTCATGCTTCTGCTAGCTCATCTTCTCACTGTAACACAGGGTAACATTCTCCTACTTGTATGAAAATCAGTTTTGTCATATGTCATTTTACCAATTCTTTTAAAATATGTCAGAATTCTCAATTTCTTCTTAATAATTATTATTATTTTTTTATACTGATATAAGATGCCTTTGTTTGTAACTGTCAAATCTCACGGAAATGTAGTGTTTGATTTTGATAATTCTTCTTTTTTTTTAAATGCCGTATCACTGCCTACATTTCCAGGATAACATACTTTATTATTTCCTTATAACACCCCAAGCCCTCAGCTTTTCTAATGGTATTTTTTTATCAGTTTGTCCCTAATAATGTATGATATACACATACCATAATGTCAAGTGTCACAACATTTACATCAAGCAGACAGAGCAGTAGGATTGAGCTCTGTGAAGAGAAATGGGAAGAATGTGGTCTCTAGTACCTGATATTTGATCTCTAGCAACATCCTAAGACTGAAAACCACAATGGAAGCTCTTCACTTACTGTTTCTTCTATCATTCCTTTATTGTTTGCATGTGTTTCTTCCTTGTGAATATTTTTTTCTGTTATCTAGTCTATGTTATATTCATTAATTACAGATTAAAGTTTCAACACAGCAATTTCTTCATGCACAATGAAATATGTTGTCCTTCCCATAATCTTTACAGTGAATGTTCATAATTCGTCACTTTCTCATTAATGGATTTACAAAATAGTAAGCACTTCAATCACTGAAAAGAAGGCCTTGCACGTAGCCCTCAAATGGTGAAATGTAAACCAGAAACAGTTTGATTTATGAAGGGCAAACCGGATATACTCCTTATAATATGCAGTGACTACCCCACATCTCACTATTTTAATTTCATTAATTCAATAAACACTGGTAGACCAATTCTTGTTTCATAGTACATGATAATTACATCGAATGTTATATGGCCTGTGTGAAACTCCAAATGAAATGGCTATTTAGAATTTTTGGAATGAGATGAGCATTCCTCACTAAAAAAGGAATGCCGAGAAGAGAAAGCTCTTGTTTAGCTTTTATTTTTCTGTTATGCTTTATCTGAAAATTAAGGTGTAGATAAACACAGTCCTTACATGATGGAAACGAAGGGGCAAAAGGCAAGCTTGCCATCATGAAATTTAGTTTGTAAGTAACCAATGGGCTTGAGTTCAAACTTTCAATTTTAAAATCTAGTTGCAAGTAGATAAAAATTTAACATTCTGAATACATTGGAGGTATAAAAGTTGCTGTAGTAACAACAACATAAATGGATCCAGTGCAGAATTTTACTGTGTGCCAACAGTTATTTTTGTTGATGTATTTAGCCACTTTTACTTATTTTCATTTTGTCTATTATTAATAAAATTTTGCAGAATTTATTTCAGATAATTCAAGTACTTCTACTATTGATTTTAAAAAATATTCAGATAGAATCCATCTAGTTCTCAAAGTATAATATTGAGCATTATTTTTCTACAACATAATGGTGTGTTTATATTTAAGTACACATTTTAATATGTCACATATTTTACTACTCAATATTTCTCTTATATGTAAAGTACATATCATAGGCTTGAGTAAAAAAATATATGTTATGCTGAGAATAATCATTTCAGAAATTAAATTTGTTAAATAAATGATTCCTATTAAAACTGATAAGGTAAATTAATTTATTTGTTTAAGTGAATTTTGTTATAAAGTCATTTAAATCTGTTTAACATTATTTAAGCTCCGCATATGAATGAGGTATTTTGTTAAGTAACAATATTATCATCTAGGCAAATAAAAATTAAAGCCTAAAAATTCTTGATTATTTTGTATATTGTTAGAATATTTCTTCATACTTTCTGAATACTAGAATACTAGAATACTAGAATACATACTTCATACTTTCTGACTACTAGAAACTGCAGGCTCATTCTTGGTGTAACTTTAAACTGATATTATTTCTAGACTAATCTTGATTCTATTTTTTGCAAAAATATTGATGTAAGGTACTGCAGTTGAAAATTGCATTACAAATATGATGAACAAATAAGATAATGAAAAATGTCACTAAGAAATGACACACATTTGTCCTTGGACTTCTATTAACATTATCTTTGATGTAATCAAATCATTCACAACTATAATTGATTAACATAGCTTAAGAGGACACACATAAAGAAAAATGTCACAAAAATATTAGAAAACACATGTTGTCAATGCATACATTTTAGAGTAATGTAGACCTCAAATTTACTTTTAATTATAACCGATGTCCTGTGTAAAATTCTCTTGTCTAATATAATTGACTCAAGGGGAAAAA
>JADRCC010557998.1:4743-14817 GCA_019843855.1 Hylomyscus alleni | reverse complement strand
AGGTACATTGTTTCTAGGTTAGGGGCATGTGCATTGTTTCTAGGTTACAGACAGGTACGTTGTTTCTAGGTTAGAAATAGTGCTTTGTTTCCTTGAGGAGTTATTTTTGTGTTTTGTTTGTTGAGACAAGTCCCATGTAGCCCAGGCAAGCCTCAAACTCACTACATAGCCTAGGATGACCTTGAACTTCTGATCCTCCTGCCTCTACCTGCTGGGATTATAGGCATGTACTACCACATCCAATAACAAATTGCTAGGAGTCAAACCTAGGGCTTTCTGCATGCTAGGCAAAACTCTATCCACTGAGCTCCAGCACAAGTTCTTTGAGGGTTTATTTTAATGAATACATGCTTTTCTTCCTCTTTGAGTATGAAAGATTAAGAGATGGGCAAGGTAAGGTAGAACTCTAGGCCTGATGACTGCCCCCTTCTCCTGGGAGGTATGTGTGTGTGTTTTTAAAAGATTTTATTTATCTTACTTTATGTGTTTGAGTGTTTGCCTGACTGAATGTATGTATGAGAACCACCTGTATGCTTTGTTTCCATGGAGACCAGAAGCGGCGGTTGTGTTCTCTGGAACTGGAGTTGCATGCGGTTGTGAGTTAATGTGAGGGAGCTGGGGTCACTCAGTCCTGTCTTTTTGGAGCATGTCCTCCCTGCCACCTCACCTTGTCTCCACCCCCATTGCTTCTCATTCCACCTAACGGTCAAGATTCCAAAGTGTGGCATGCCTATGCTGTGGTTCTGGTCTCTTGGTTCTGGCTTGGTCTTCTCCTGCTGCTCTGGTAATAACCCCTGTGGCAACTTCACCTTTATCCTGGTTGGGAGGGTCTCCCAACCTTGGAGCCTTGGAGCCTTGAGGTTGATGATGTGAAGCCTCAGTTGATTGACAGGCTGCAGATGATCACCAGAGTTTGGGAACCTTCCCCCTGTATTCTAAATCTAAGAGGAAAAGGAGGGCAACAGAGATGGGTTTACCTGGGCTGCACTACACCCTCCTGGTGCACAGCCCTCTTGTGCATGGTATGTGCCCCTGCTAACAAGGACCCTGTGCTTATTTGTGTCTGGTTTCTTGTGTTATCCTTCATTGTTTATCCTTTGCACTAGGCAGCTCCATGCTTGTAATTCAGAGGGAACCCAGAAGCAGCTCTTGTGTCTCTTGGGCAGAGCTCATCTGTCAACTCTCCTCCTGGTGCTCTGTGCAAAATGGTCGTGGGAAGAGGCTTGGATGGCACAGACAGAGTGGAGTCCCATCCTACTGTTCTCCAGGGAACATGTAGTTAAGAGCCAGATTCGGTTTCCGATTGGATGTCTGATAAGTTGAGGCAGCACTTGAATTCATTCCCTTCAAGGGCTGCTTTCTCACTCCCAGCCCCCCACCTCCACCCCCCACCACTGCCTTCAGGATGTAGTTATGCTGTCCAGAACTGAAGTCTCCCCTGAGGGCCAAGATGTCTCAGCCTACAGTCTTGACTTAGGGCATGAATGATTGGGAGTCTAACATTGTGTAAGGTAGGTGGCACATTCAAACTCATGTCTCAGAGGATAGAAGTTTGAATTCTAGTCCCATCAGTGGGAGGCAGCTTTCTGTCTCCATGCCTCAGTGCATGAGCACAGTACTAACTTCTGGGACTTCCTGAGAGTTCTGTGGTATGTACAGTTCTTGGCGCATGGTAGCTGTTTTAGCACCTGTCTCCTGCTACAGACCTGGTATACTGGCCCAAAAGCAGTGCTGATAGTTGCTTTTGGTCTAGCCTGCAGCAGACTCTTGGATGGTGGAGCAGAGAACAGACATGGTGTAAGTGATATTGCATATCTTTTTCTATTCCCTCCTCCTCCTGCTCCTCCCCCTCCTCCTCCTCCTCCCACTCCCCTCTCCCCTCCTCCCCCTCCTCCTCCTCCTTCCCCTCCCCTTTCCCCTCTTCCCCCTCCTCCTCCTGCTCCTCCTCCTGCTCCTTCTCCTTCTTATTATTATTCTCAATTTATTTACTTGTTTTATGTATGAGTGATCTATCTGCACATACACCTGCAAGCTAGAACTGGGCATCAGACCCCAGTCTAGATGGCTGGGAGCTACCAAGTGGCTGTGGGAATTGAACTCAGGACCTCTAGAAGAGTGGGCAGTGCTCTTAACCTTTGAATCATCTCTGTGGCCTGTGTGAGTGACATTGTGGCTGCTAGGAAGTCCTAGGGAAGGCTGGGTACCAGGAAGAGGGCTATGGAAGGAAAGACTCATAACCAGCCTTGTACTTGGATCCAGTGGCTCCTGAGAAACCAATGACTCCAGAGGAGTCTGGGTTTAACAGCACAGTGTTCTCTACCTGAGATAGTATGGGTATAGCCTACTCCTTGTCCTAGGCTGGATAGGAGCTCTTTGCTTCCCACGCAAGGCTGAATAGGTGCTCCATATCTTTTTCATACTGTTACTGTATGTGATCCTTAACCTTTTGGGGCCTTTCTGTGGACCGTGCTCATGGGATGCCCTGTGATTTTTCTAAAGTCCCATGCAAGAGACAAATCACAATTTCCATTTTGTAGACAATGCCTGATTGTCCCCGATATTCTTCGATATTCTTCAGTTGGTAGCTGTCAGGGCAGAGGCGGGTCCCTTCCTCACCTCTTCCTGGCTCCTTAGATTGGCCCCAGTTTGATTGGTTCTGAGGGCATGGGGGTGGAGGCTGAGGGCAGGTCTTTTGAAAATAAACACTTACAGGCAGGGGCCATCGCCTTCAATTCCCTGTCACCTGTCACCCCTCAATCCACTCCATTATGTCCTGAGCTGCCAGGAGAGAAACAGACTGAAGATGGCTATTCAATTTGTCCTTTAATCAAAACCATCACAATCTGTGGCTGAGTTCTGATTGCTCCTCTTCACAAGCTCCCTGATTCTATGCCTTGTCCTTGAGTTTTGGGATTTAAAAATTCCCCCCTCCCTTGTTTCTGATTTCTAGGTTGTGGAGTTAGAAGCATACTTGTTCAGTTGCACCCAGCTGGGCTCCAGGGATATGGGTTGTGTGTGGGGGTCACTTTTCCTGGGGTGAGGAAACAAAGTTCTGTCTTTGAGAGCCTTGAGGTCCCTCTGGTTGGCCTCCCCTTCTCTTGGTTCCCAGCCCCAGGGGAGGGTGTGAGGCGTAGGGCCTTTCTTCATGACCTCTCTTGAACCATACCCCCTGCAGAGCCAAGAGTCAAAGGTCATTTTCTCAGCTTCCCTGACAGGAGAAAACTAAAGGCTGCCTTCCCCTTTTGTGCACCCCTGAAAGCTCTCCATGGGAAGGTCGCTGACCCACTCACCGCCTGATTTGAGCTGACTGGCCTGTGATTGGCTGGAAACAGTCTCTAGACTCACAGTGTCTGACTGTCTTTCAGGAGAGACTGACCGGGTCACCTGCCCAGAGATGAGGAGCTTATCCCGTTCAATGTCAGCTTTGAATTGGGAAGACAAGAAAGGAGAGAGAGAAAAGAGTGAGAGGAGAAAGGAAGGAGGCAAATAAAAATGCTTTGAGTCTTGGTCCCTCTTGTTCGTGAGGATGTCACATCATTTCCTTAAGCTCTATGTCTTTTTGTAAACAGGCAACCTTCATGTTGCTGCCAGACCCCTACTTAAGGACACCAAACCAAGTTCCTTCTGTTTTGCTTCCTTAAGTTCCTTCCTTAAGAGACTTGTATCAATGACCCCCCTCCTCCGTCTTCTTCAATGATGATGACACAGAAGGCCAGGTGTCCTCAGGAAGTGACAACTGAAGCTTACTTGTGCCCTATTTCTGTTTCTCCTCAAAACCTATCTAGAAGCTTTTGCATCGGTCTCTGCTGTTTTCTAGAACCTTCCAGTGGAGGTGGGTTTTCTAAATTACAGCTCCTCCTATGTGCACATTTCCCTCTTTTTAAAGAGGGACAATAAAGGGAGATCAAGGCAGTCCTAGAACCGCTAAAACTGCGGGGTCCTAGACATCCTGCAGCCCTGGGGAGTCTCCCCTTCTGCCCTTGCTACCCACACATTGCACAGGAATGTATTTCAAGAAAGGCAAAAGCTAAATCCTTATAGGTACATGTCTTTGAACCAGACCTTTCTGTATATGTGTGTACATTTTTCAGGTAATTTATCCCTTCTAAGAAGTTCCCTGATCATCAATGGGAGGAGAGGCCCTTGGCCCTGTGAAGGTTCTGTGCCCTAGTGTAGGGGAATGACAGGGCCGATAAGTGGGAGAGGGTGGGGTGGCAGGCATGGGGAGGGGGGAGGCAACAGGGGTTTGTTCTTGTTGTTTTTGTTTGTTCATTAAAAAGAAAAAAAAAAAGAAGTTCCTTGAGAGCTGGGGGATTTAGTTTAGTTGCGAAATGTTCTCCTAGCAAGCTCCAGGCCACATGTTAAATCCCTACTACCAGAACAGACAAATAAGCAAAACCCTATTTTCCTAGGTATTTCCTAATGTTTCCTAGGTGGCACACATCTGTCATCCTAGCCCTTTGGAGTTGGAGGTGGAAAGGTTAGGAATTCAAGGTCATTCATGGATCCATACTGAACTTGAGGCCAGCCTATGCTATTTGAGACCATATCTATGTGCATACTCCTCCTCTGGAGAAGCAGGCAGCAGTCTTAACCACAGAGCCATTTCTGCAGTCCCATAGAGGATATGGCCAAGCACATCATGTCTTATATAAGCACACTGCTAAGACATGACGCTGTGTTATGATTGGCCCAGAGAAACTGAGTAGTGACAGGTACCTTGGTGATCTGTCTCTATTCCATAGAGAGGCAGTCATTTCTAGGCACCAAATTCAGAAGGTAGAGAAATGAACTCCATGTGGGGATGTATGTTGCATATGTGGCTGTGTGCTATGTGCCTATGTGAGGTCAAATACAGAGCCGTGACCTCAGGATCCAGGTGGATTCTTGGGGTCCAGACAGGGTTTACTTTGCCTCTGAGTTCTACCATTATAGGAGGTTATCTAAGAGTTTCTCCTGGAAACGAGGCTGGTGCCAGCTATGGGGCCTGAGGGGTTTGCCTGCTAAAGCAGTAGGCCACAGCTGAAAAAGAGGGAGCCAATGAAGCCTGCACTTTCTGCCTTTCTACCTGTGTAGCCTAGAGACTGGCCCAGAGCAGTTTTAAGCAGTGGGAGCAGTTTCTATTGTTAGAACGTCTGATTTTAATAACAGTTAATGTCAAGGGAAAGCCGTGACCTGATGTGTTTGGCTGCAGTGGACATCAGCCCCAGTTCTTGAAATCTGGCATATTCTTCTCTTCCCCCTCACCTCCCTCTCTGTTTTGCATAGTCTTCAGATCCACACAGATATGCTGAACACTTCCTGGAGATTCCCTTTTGCACCCGAGTGTATGCTGCTTGTGAGCATGGAGCCCTCTGGGGGTGGGGGGAAGGTACTTGCCAGAAGGTGGGGGGGGGAATATGCCACCATAGCCTTTTATTACTTTAAAAACTTCAGGCCAGGCAAGGTGAGATGGTTTAGCTGGTAAAGGTGCTTGAAAGCCTGACAACCTGGATTCAAACCCTAGAACCCTCATAGGGGCAGGAGAGAACTGGTTCCCCAGAGCTCTTCTCTGACCTCCACACGTGTGCTGTGTGGTGCAACATATATACAATAAATATAATAAAATAATAATAAATAGAATGATTACTAAGGCATCAGGCCCTGGTCACTTCCATTGCTTCTCCTCTTATACCCAAATTCCAACACCAGTGACTTCTAATATTGCATAGTAGGCAAGAGACAGGGATGCTGCATGCTCCTGGTGCCTGCTTGTGAGCCAGAGGAGGAATGTGCTAGTGAGGACACTGGCTGGGAGGGTTAGATCAAACAGTCGTGATGGACTGCCATGGTTATGATGTGGGATTCTGGAGGCAGACACGGGATCCACTGCACAGAGCAGATGAAGTACACACCTTACCCCAAGAAGGGCAATCTTGGAGGACTTCCTGCTGGAGGCAGCATCTTCAGTCCTCTGATGGGCATGACAGTGAGCATTTCAACCAGGAAGAAGGAAATGCATTGAGACCAGAACTTCACGACAAATTATATCCCATTTAACTCACAGTGAACTCAGGGCTTCCTGTTCCCCAACTTAGTAAGCAAATGATATTGATGATTGTCAAGAAAAACTTTCAAACACAGTAGAGAAAACTAACCCAGGAATTTAAGGCATTTTCCTTTAAAATTTTCAAGTGTCCCATTCTTTCTCTAGTAGCACATAGATCTGCTATTTCTGGAAGGAGCTGACTGTTTAGTCCTCTTAAAATTGGCACTTGGGATGGGGATAACACATGTTTTTAATCTCAGCATTGGGCAGAGGCAGGCTGATCTCTGTTAAATTCCTCAAGGTCAGCCTTTCCTATATAGTGAGTTTCAGGCCAGTCAGAGCTATACAGTGAAATCTTATCTTGTAGAAGCAGGAGGAGGAGGAAGGGGAGGAGGAGGACAAGGACGAAGAGGAAGAAGAGGAGGAGGAAGAGGAGGAAGGGGAAGAGGAGGGAGGAGGAGGAGGAAGGAGAAGAGGAGGGAGGAGGAGGAAGGGGAAGAGGAGGGAGGAGGAGGAGACTCTACTTCCTATAGAGTATGAATAGAACTTTCACTTCCTGGGCTGAAGAATAATAGGCTTCAGCGTCTGTCCCATACTCCAGTCTGTCACACACAGCTGTCCCTTCTGGAACAATGGTTCCTCACTCACTACCACTATTTCCTTTTTGCTTGTGTTCATATCCATGGTCTGGAGTGGTCATTGAGGAAGAAGATCATGAGAGGTAGTGGGCAGGTGCAGAGCCTCTAGAGTCACTCCAACAACACCTACATAGCTGATGAGCCATTCTGTGGCCAAGAGCCCACACTTTGTGTCATGATGTGAAACAGATCTCTAGGTTCCAGAAAAAATGCATATAGGTCAACCACAAGAGACAGGGAAAAGGCAATCACTGTCTATGCAACAGTTAGGTGTTGCTAAGGATAAAACAGTCAGTGGAAAGGGCACTGTAAAACTAGGTCACATGGCAAAAATAAGGAGGCAGTCTTAAGCAATTGGAACATAAAGAGAATTCACCCAAACAAGACACACACACACACACACACACACACACACACACACGCACACACACAGAGAGAGAGAGAGAGAGAGAGAGAGAGAGAGAGAGAGAGAGGCAGATAGACAGACAGAGACAGAGAGAGACAGACATAGACCAACAGAGACAGAGACTCTCAGAGGTACCCATGAGGCTGGAGTTGGGCAGCAAGCTCATGGGAAAGGATGGGGATGGCTTGCTCCTCCACTATTCAAGGTTGCTGCATGCTTCTTGCAAGCAGGTCCCAGAGACACAACCCAGACAGGGAATCGCTAGCTTTGGCCACCAACCTGTACCAAGTCAGCCAATAAGCAGTTCCACAGGAACAGTTTTTATGACTTTATTATTGTGTGTGTTCGGGGTGGGTGAGAAGATTACTTTAGTGAGTTGGTTCTCTCCTTCTACTGTGGGTTCCAGGAATTGAACTCATGACTTTGGGCTCATAGCGCAAGTGATTTACCCCTCTGAAAACCATCTTGCTGGACCATGAGTAATTTGAGTATCCGGTGTCCCTAGTTGTCTTTTGTGTCAGAGTTCTCTCTGCCAAGGTGACCTTGACAGGTGGCTGGCTGTGGGCTGTGCCCCTGCCGATTTGTGGTTTACATCTCAAGGAAACACACATCATGGTGGACAGGAATATGCATCACTTTACAAACAGCAGGTCTATTTTGACTCTCGACATAGACTCTTCATCAAACCAGGCAGACAGCAGGCACTGAGTGGATCTGTGGTGTTAGTTGCTCCTGAGTAGCCAGGGGCTGGTTAGTGGGGATTTCAGAGGAGGTGTCAGCCAAGGAAACATTGCAGATGTGGCCACCCATCCGCTCTTCAAGGCAAAGTGTCACCATACCCACATGAGGAGCCATTGGGTCATGTTAATACAAGGTCACAGTTCACCCTGCTCTCACTTTGCAGATGTTCCTGACTGCCTGCCAGCAGCAGCAGCCACAGGGGTCAGTAGTGGTCACAGCAGTGTCTGTGCACTGAGCCTGGGACGCTTTGAAGAGACCACATGAATTCTGTAGAATATGAGTGGTTCTAAATGGACCTGTTTCTGAAGATGACTTTTCCGCTTGACCTCAGGGAAAGCATCACTTCAAATGGAAGAAAATCCCACTAGAGTTTCAGTTGAAATAGTTTTGAGGATGTTGAGGGGAGGAATCTCTCCTACACTGGTCTGGTCTAAGTAATGTGCTGCTTAGAACCCCTCTTGGCTTTAGGGGTACAGGGGAGGAAGGATTGCAGGATATCACAGGTTTCCATTTGCCATGGGAGCTTTCCAAGGTTCTGATAACCTTCAATTCAGCGGTTTGGCACAGGTTCCAGTGTATATCCTAAGACACTCTCATTTTTGTGTGGCTGTGGAGGCAGCACAAAGGCCGAATGGTGTTCACTTAGGATCTGGGCAGACACAGGGAAAACTATGAGCTCTTCCTTCTAGATCAGTGCCTCATTCACAGAGTTCCAGAAGTTAGCATGCTGCTCTGGAGGGTGTGTGCTGTGAAGAAAATGAAGGAATGAAAAGTGAGGTGGCATTCTCTTCACCTGGCATAGATACTGTCACTGGTAGTATGCCTGCAGTTGACATACATCATCTGATCACCCTCAAGCTAAAGATGAGAGTGGTGTGTGTGATGTTTCAGAGCTCTATGCTGGTCTCAGTGGCCTAGAGGCCACTGTTTTGTGCGTAGTCATACTTCCTAGAGAACAGTGTGGGTGGCTAGATGCTGTACATCTAACCATAGATCCGTGAAGAAGTTGGGGACTGAGTGATGACTGCTGTGACAAGGACCTTTTCTAAAGGATTAAAAAAAAAAATGAAGCTTTCAGAAGCAAGGCTTGGGAGCCAGAGAGAGCTTAGCTTAGCTGTTAAGAGCACTAGCTATTCTTTCAGAGGACATTTGCTTGAGTCTAGACATTGGTATGGCAAGGCTCACATTCTCTACTGATCAAGCACTGACAGCTTTGAGGGTTTCGGTAGCCCCAGAGGTGTCCTTCTCTTGGCTTCTTAGGTTTCAGTGGCTCTGATGATGTCCTCCATATATACCGTCAATGGTATTTACTACATTGCTTTCCAAGTTTCCTTGCTCTTCCAGCATCCTCGACTGTGCCAAATATAGAAGAAACACATTCTACTCATAGAGCCACAGATCCCAAGATCAAGTAGTCAGAGTTCTCGGGACTTTACATTTGATAGCGAGGGGTCAAACAGCAGGCATGTCTAGAGCACACCTCAAGTCTCCTTCCAGATGGTGAGTCTTCGGATGAGGGCTGCCATTTCCACGATGTTCCCTCCAGTGCCACGGACTCCCGCATACTAGCAGTCAGGCACTCCTCGAGTTATGCAGTTCTTGTAACAACTGACAGTGATGTGGTCTTTTAGTGACCCTGTCTGTATACCGAGTTGATAGGCACCAGGCAGTAAGGCCGCTGGCAGGGCTCTTTCCAAACGCCACTGGCCTCTTACCTTAGCTAGAGTTTATGCAGCTCAAATTCACATACTTGCCTTCATCTCCCACCTACGCCTTTCCCAATTTTCTCAACCCCACCTCCACTCTCGACTCCATCTTCCTTTATAACCCTGTGAACTTTGCCAAGCCCTCCTGAGGAGCAAGAAGCCCCACAACTCTCCCCTTTCTCCCCTCCCCCTGATGGGCGGAGCAGCTCTGCTTCAGCTCCTGTTGCTATGACTCTGTTGCTAGGATCAGGCTGTCTCCATCCCCTGCAGGAAGCATGTAATGAATTATGGATGGCTGATTCTCTCGGAGAGACCTGATCTGTAATGCAGATGAGTTCAAAGCACCCCCTTTTCTTCTGGTTTCTTAAGAAAAAAAAAATCAGTTTTAAATTTGAAGGAGCGCTGTCCAAGCCCCAGTTGCCCCCGGCAGTGGCTTCTGCTGAGGTGGGTACCGATTTTCTTGCAAAGGGCCTGGCCAAGCTCTGTTATTTGTGCTGAGGGCCTTGCAGGATTTTCTCTGGACCTGTGACCCTGTGGGACATGCTTGCTTCTCTC
>JADRCC010557994.1:0-10167 GCA_019843855.1 Hylomyscus alleni | reverse complement strand
CGAGGCCATCCTGGTCTACAGAGTGAGTTCCAGGACAGCCAGGGGTCCACAGAGAAACCCTGTCTCGAAAAAAAAAAAAACGAAAATTAATTTTGTGTTACATCTTTTTAGAATCAAATGCTTAAAATACTCAGAGAGTGATATAACACAGCAGGAGTAAAGGAATGATGGGGTATATGATAATTCCTTTATGCGGATGTCCTCATTTTTCCTTATATTTTTCTTTTTCTTTAGCTATGATATATAAAATGACAAATATGAGTTAAGTTATTGACTCATTTGTGAATTGCAAAATTATCCAATAATAAATCAAAACACACAACATTCTTAACTACTTTAAGTTGTTGACGATTAGCTCTCCAGGCTAAAGTATGTTTATCATTTGAATGATTTTGCAAATTTATCTGGCAGCTCTTGATTTTGAAACTGATGAGCCACAGCAACCAATATACTACATTCTGTTTAAAAATGTAATTGTTTACCTTGCACATATTGAAGATATAACATGGTGTTTCCCTTTAGTGCCTTGGTCATTATGCATGTGGCTGGTTTGACATTGAAGTGAAGTCCTAGAATTTCAGGAGTATCCTTTAATTTGATATCATGTAATTCTAAAAGTCAAATGAAATTCACAGATGAATGTCCTGGAAAATATTACATGAGGTATTAAAAGTTTCAAGAGACACAGTGATACAATGTCACAGTCGATAAACTTTCATGCTGTCACCTCTCAGATCTTTATTGATTAATACGTTTTCCTATATCAGGTACAGGTTTCTAGTCACTCAGGGAATCTAGATAAATTTAAATTTTGTTTAGATTTGAAACAATATTGTTGGTCTTGAAGCCACAATAGTTGTATCTAGATGAGGTTAGCTCTAGGTTGGGACAGGTTCTCCATGTATCAGGCCAGGACTGAAACAATGACAAAAGAAGATGAGGGATGGAATTCTCCACTTGTCCTGTCTTCTCCTGTTTGATATCTGAGCACTCATGCTAGCAAGTAAAAGCAACGGTCATAGCTTTTTAGATTGTTGGTGAATTACTTCACTCTATTTAGCCTTTAATGTACTAATATGAGAAAATATTTCTCTTTGTCATGATAGTATGAATGGCAAATTCTGTGAATTCAATTTGTAACTATAATGCCTTTACAGAATCTACTTCCCCAACAGGAAAGAAACTATGATAGTAATTTCATGTGCTCTTATAATTGTCACAGTTATTTTTCTATTGTTGATTCACAGATTATTTTAAAGAAGAATGGGATTGGAGAATGGTTCTTTAGTGACAGAATTCATTCTACAGGGCTTGACAAATGACCCTGATCTCCAGTTACCCCTTCTCGTACTCTTTCTGCTAATATACACAACAACAGCACTGGGGAATTTGTCCTTGATGACATTAATTGCACTGAATTCTCACCTTCACACCCCCATGTACTTTTTCCTTTTAAACTTGTCCTTCATTGACCTGTGTTATTCATCTGTAATTACACCCAAAATGCTGATGAACTTCTTAGTAAAGAAGAACTTTATCTCCTATGTAGGATGTATGACCCAGCTCTATTTCTTTGTTTTCTTTGCTGTTAGTGAATGTTGTGTTCTGTCATCAATGGCCTATGATCGTTATGTGGCCATATGCAATCCACTCTTGTATAACATTGCTATGTCTCCCAAGGTGTGTTCCTATCTTATGCTTGGTTCATATTTAATGGGATTTTCTGGTGCCATGATCCACACTGGATGGATGCTTAGACTGACTTTCTGTGACAGGAGCACTATCAACCATTATTTCTGTGATCTACTCCCTTTGTTGCAGCTCTCCTGTACCAACACCTATGCCAATGAGGTTGAGATTATTATTGTAGGTGGAATTGATATCATTGTTCCCAGTGTCATCATTTTTACCTCTTATGGCTTCATTCTCTCTAACATCTTTCAAATGAGATCCACTGAGGGCAGATCCAAAGCCTTTAGCACATGCAGTTCCCACATAATTGTTGTTTCTTTATTCTTTGGTTCAGGTGCATTTATGTATCTTCAACCCTCTTCGCCTGAGTCTATGGATCAGGGAAAAAGGTCTTCTGTTTTTTATACCATATTGGTGCCTATGATGAACCCCTTAATCTATAGTTTGAGGAACAAAGATGTTAAAGTTGCCCTGAAAAAAACATTTAGCATGAGGAGGTTTTGATAAGAAATTAATATGTTTATCACTATAGTTATGCTAATGAGAATTTCTATGGATTTAATCAAATTCTGTGGACTGGATCTTTTAATCTATTTTCAAAAATCATATAATTCATAGGATATTGGTATATCTTTGTTCTTCTATATGTTTTTGTTATAATTATTCCTTAATTTTACAATATTGGCATAATCTTCTTTCATCATTTTAGCTAAGAGTAAAAGCAAGTAGTTAAACATGGTTTCCCTTTAACTAAATGTCATTATGGAATGTATCTTAAAAATAACCCATGATCTGCCAATAGTTTTACAAAGTAAAACAGTGTTGTCCAAGTATCTTGTGGCAACTTGGCTCTCATTTGTCAATGTAATGAAGTATAAACCAAATGGTCTTTTATTCTTTCTTGGGCATCAATGTACCTCTTGGAAATGCCAGAGCTTTATGATCCAGATGTTTTTATTAACTAGCTATTGAATATAATCTATATTGCAAGTGTAAATAATGTACATTTGACCTTCTTATGCAGGTGTCTTACATTTATTTTATAATGATAAACCAGGAGATATTATGAGGAGTATAAATTTTATATATATACATATTACAGGACCTTTGGGGCAGTGCTTCATCTTCACTCCTCAGAAAGCTTTTATAGGACTCCTCATCTTTGACAAATGTAGTCTAACAGCTAGTTAGAGAATGATTGAAACCATGGACTCATTTTCCATTTGGAGGAGAATGAATACAACTGCAGGAATCAGAGCAGTGATTTGTAGTTAAAAGTCAACATAGGAAGAAATTTGAAACGTCAATTCATGGGGAAATGACAAGTTATCTCTTCATCTCTATTATGGAAGTTCCTAGAATCAGTTACGATTATAGGAATTTTATATTTTGTTGCTGTGTTGTTGGATAATGCTATTTGCTATTAAGACAGTAACATCTTCAGGGCAATAGTGCTTGAATACAACTAAATCACCCTTGTCTTTCATGGAGCTCATGTATTATTGATATGTACGATTTAACAAACTGAAAACTCACGAAGGTGGGAAAAGAATAATTTGAAAGTTCTTCTTGGTGTGATAAAATATTTTGAATATCAAAACAAAGATTAATTTTTCTTCTGAGAAATCAGGCAAATATTTTAGCATGAAGTTCATAATCTGATAACAAGTGAGACCTTCATTTGTTCTATGATAACCTGAATGATACTTTGATATTTCTATGTTCTTTAAGGTTTGTCCAAAGTCATTTTTTGTTTGTCTTTGTGATTTAGATGTTTTGTATAAACACATTTATTCTTACTGTAAAGTGGCTCAAAAAACAAAATTTGGATATTTTTAAAGTCTTATTTATTGATTGATTCTCATATGTGTTTGAGAGTTTTACTGCAGATAGGTATGTATTTCACTTTTGTGCATTGTCTGCAGAGACAGGGAGCAGATATCAGATGCCATGAAACTGGAGTTACAGATGGTTGTGAGCCATCATGTGGGGATTAGAATTGAACCCTAGTCTTCTGTGGGAATGCTGAAGTGCTCTGAAACCTTAACTCATCTCCTCAGGCCACTGATTTTGTATTTTCATTCAGAATGTTCTGTTCTCATAGAATAACTGAGATTGCTCTAGAAAACCTTTAATTTCTCTTCTACATACTACTTCTTTGGGTAACATTGGTCTCTGTAGTGACTACAATTGTACAACTATATGATTAAGGTCCAATAATTACACAAAAATATGTATCATTGTAACATATGAATGACCTCATGGCTAGCAGTTTGTTAGTAGAAACTCCAAATCTGTATCATTGTAATATATGAATGTAATACTAGCTCATGGCTAGTAGCTCCTCAATAGTAACCCCAATTAAGTGTCATTGCAACTTATGAATGTACTCATGGTTAGTAGTTCATGAATAGCAACCCCAAATATGTATCACTGTAACATATGAATGAGCTCATGATTAGTAATTTGTTAATAGCAATCAGTTTGAATTTCCTCATATGCTTTCTCATTCATTTTTAATTTATCTGTGGTATTTTTTGAGTCTTTTTATACCACATATGGTATAAAACATGAAGCACATTTTTTCTATTTCTTGCTTATGGCTATTAAAATGATGGTACTCAATTCCATGCATTTTCCCGTGACAAATGATTTCTTTCTTCATTTGAATAAATAATGTTCTATTATTTGTGTATCTTGCATTTTAACCACTTATCCATTGGTAAGATCCTATGCTATTTCCATAATTTATTATTATGAATAGTACTGTAACAATTATAGGTGCATGTCTGTTATATGCTAGGTCTGATTTCCTTAGTTATCTCACAACCAGTAATGGTTTTTTGTTTTTGTTTTTGTTTTTGTTTTTGTTTTTGTTTTTGTTTTTGTTTTTCAATCACCTTTTTAACTTCTGTAGCTACATTTCCTATAGCAGTATAAATGTGTTATTTTGATAGCAGTTTTGCTGTTATTTGGTATTTATCTTTCTTGATGATATTTGTTATGAGTTAAATGAGAAGAAATTAAATTTCTTCTCATTGCAGATTAGATTTTAATTGCCTCATGGCAAAATAATGTTGAAGACTGTGTTTGTGTAATTTTCACATTTTGAAAAGTACTCAGATCTGGTACACATTTATTGATAATTTTTTTTCACTTCTTTGTTTTGTTTTGTTTTGTTTTAGAGATTCAGTGTTTGGTTTTGATTTAGTTGGTTTCTTTTCATACACCAGATATTGATATCCTGTTGAAGAAATGTTGGCAAACATATATTCTTTATGAGCATTTCTCTTGTTGTGCAGAATTATTTGCTTGATTGGCCATTGTTTACTTTCATTACTTATGTCATTAAAGCCCTACCTATAAATAGGTGACATGAATTTGAAAGAGAACAAGGAGCATTATATGAATGGGAAGAAAGGGAAGGATTCTATAATGTGATTATGATCTTAAAAATTAAAAGGAAAATAATTAAAAATACTGAATCCTGTGTCTTGAAGTTCTTTGACCCTTTCACTCTCTTAGAGTGTTCCCCTCATGTTTGCCCTTGGCTTTCAAGCTTTCAAGTGTTTTATTAAAGATCTTTGATACATTTCATCTTGATTTCTGTACACTATAAGATGTATAAATGTAATTCCTTTTATTTACATGTAGCTAGGTTTTTTCATCAGTTTGTCTCTTTTTGTTATTGTTGTCTTTTTTCTTTTTAAAAACTTGAGAAATGATATTATCCAAGATTGACCTCAAACTAATTATCCAAGAATAACTTGAACTCCTGATCTTCCCATTTGAACCTCTCAAGTAAGAAGATTCCAAAATATGCCACCATGCCTAACACCAGCAGTAGTTCAAGTACTTTTTTTTTGTGACATATATTGACTACACAGTGTTCTTTATTGAAGGTTAGTAGGCTCAAATGTGTTCATAAATATCACTTCTGTCTCATTTATTCATCTACTGTCTGATATTCATGCAAATTCCAATGGCTGGCTATAGTACATTTCAAAATGCCTCCATGTTTAGTAATCTCTGAGAGATGAATAAGTTAATCTTTACCTCAAAGTTAAAAATACAATTGGCACAAATTATTTTAAACTAATAATGACTCAAGAAATGACTCCTTCATAAAGCCAATTGGATTTACGTTTCATTATTAGGTAGGGATTTATTATAACTAGTTTTATGATTATTTTCTTGTTTATCAACAAAACACGCAATTGATGATGTGACATTTTCTAACTCTTATTTTACAGAAATTCACAAATTAGTTAAATAGTTTGTATCAGTGACTCTCTGGGCTCCATACTTTTTCTACAATCTTTATAGGTGTTGCTGAACTCATTAATAAAGTGCCATATAATATAATATATTATATTACATAATATATTATATAATATAGAAAATTACCATTGAGGATGGAGAAACCATGAGAAAAGAAAGCAACACAATAGATTTCCCATAAGATAGGAAGAGTATTAGGAGTTGGAGTTCAATATTGCCTCAAGCACTGAAATACAGTCCCTAAAGAGAACAGCATGCCTCTCTTAAATGCCAAGTCTCTAAGGAACAAAAGACACATCACGGTCTAGCATGAGAACACTAACACCTCATGGCTTTTTTATGTCTTGTTCTCTGAGAAGAGGTTGAGAAGGCTTCTACCTTGACATAGACAAGCATATCATGCTAGTGAGCCCATAAAACTTTTTGTGTCTCATCTCATGGTAAGTGAGACAAAAAGAAGGCAACACTTCAAAGGATTGAAGTATGGTCATAAATTATGACAAATTAGGCAAAATTCCAGGGTATATGAAAAATTAATTTTGTGTTGTCTCCTCTTAGAATTAAGTGTTCAAAACGTTCAGAGACTGAAGTAACCCTGTAACATAACAGCGGTAAAGATTGAAGTAAGCCTGTAGGACAGCCAAGGATACACAGAGAAATCCTGTCTCGAAAAAAAAAATTGAAGTAAAAACGTTTCTCATAGTGAGGGAGGTTGAAATTTCTTTATGCTAGTGTTCTCATTTTTCTTTAACATCATTAAATTGATGTAACTCCAACATCTGAAAGGTTAAATTGTTGGGGGCAAAAATGTCTTTTTTGATCACTAGGTAAACCAGGAATGTTAAACGTGCAGTGTCCTTTACTCAATTGGAGGAGATACAATATAATACCTGTTTTCTCTTCATGCGGCAGGGGTTGGATATTATTAATGCTATAGTGACTTGTTTTGCTATCTGTAAAGGCAGACAACACCTACCTTTTGCTATAGAGTCAGTCATCACCAAAATCTGCCAGAATTTTTATCTCAGACTTTCCCTCTCTGTCTTGCAGTTAATAGAAAAAATTCCTTGTAGACCAAGAATATATGCCTGGGGCCAATAGTTTATAGCCTTCTGACCTCTGTGCTATCTCAGTCAGAAACCACACTAGATTCTAGGCTCTTTAAGCTATAGGATCTACAGTCATGTTCAGGTGTCCTTTGTAAAGTAGTTTGTAAGTAGCCATGCCTTAAGCTTTATTGTGCACCTGGATTTGGAAAGATTATTGGCTCTAAATCTGGAATGGGATGATTGCTGCCTTAAAATTTTCCCCCATATTGTATTATGGATTAAGTATACTGGCAATGAAGTGCTCTTGTATCAGACTTCCCAAGTTTGATCAAGGTTGATGAAGTAAATATGAATTGAGTTTTTATTCCAAAATCTTTGAGGATTACTGCCTCTTTTAACACCTACACAGGTCACCTTCAATAAATAAATATTAATTCTTATTTGTGAAATTATTCAGATGGAGATTATTCATATATGTATTTTCTCTATATAAGGTTGCTTTTCCAGTTTTGAATGTACATACAGACAGAGGTATGATAACTAAAACGTGGTGTTCTTTTGATTGAAAATTGAAGCATACACCAGTTTTAATTATTTTAATGTGTTGAACATTAGTTTCCAGACTTAAATTCATTACTCATTTTAATCATTTTATTTGACATTCAGAGCTTCATTTCCAATACCATGAATACCAGCCATTGATAAGCTACTTGCTCTTCATGAAATAAACTCTTTGTATGGCAAATTTTGAAAGATAATACAGTATTGCCACTTAGTGTCTTAGGTATTATGGCTGTGAGGTGGCTTCACACTGAACTTCAAAGATCCCTCATGTGTCTTTTTCTTTTCATGTTATGCAATTGTAAGAATCACATGAAATTCATAGAAGAATATCTATCCTGAAAAAACAGCATGGGGTGCTGAGAATTTTAGGAGACACAAGTGTTACAATGTCCCAGTTAGTAAGTTTCATCTTGAGGGCCAGCTCTCAAATCTTTATAGATTATTAGGTTTTCATATAGTAGACACATATTTCTAATCATTCTTAGAATCTGGCTAAATCTAAATTTTATTTATATTTGAAGCAATGATGTTGGTCCTAACACCACCATAGTAGTATCTGGATGAGATTAGCCCCAGGTTGTCACAGGTTTTCCAAGTGTCAGGCCAGGGCTGCAGCAATGACAAAACGCTGAGACGAGGGATGGGATTTTCTCTTGTCCTGCTTCTTCCTACTTGATAGCTGAGTGGTCATGTTAGCAAGTGACAGCAATGGTTGTGGTGTTTTAGATTGTGGGTGAATGACTGCACTCTATCTAACCTTAAATGTACTACTCCGGGGAAATATCACTCTACTTCGTGATAGCATGAATGGCAATTTCTGAGAACTCAGATATACTCATAGGCACTCCCATCATTCACCTTACAGGTGTGAGAGAGGCTATGATAGCAATGTTGTGTGGTCTTACAATCTCACAATTATTTTCTATATTTACAGATTATCTTAAAGAAGAATGGGTCCGGAAAATGGTTCTTTGGTGACTGAATTCATTCTACTGGGGTTAACAAATGACCCTGAGCTCCAGTTACCCCTGTTCCTACTCTTTCTGCTAATATACACAACAACAGCACTGGGGAATTTGACTTTGATCACTTTAATTGCACTGAATTCTCACCTTCACACCCCTATGTACTTTTTCCTTTTAAACTTGTCCTGCATTGACCTCTGTTATTCATCTGTAATTACACCCAAAATGCTGATGAACTTTTTAGTAAGGAAGAATGTCATCACCTACGTGGGATGTATGACCCAGCTCTATTTCTTTTGTTTTTTTGCTATTTGTGAATGTTGTGTTCTGACATCAATGGCCTATGATCGTTATGTGGCCATATGCAATCCACTCTTGTATAACATTGCTATGTCTCCCAAGGTGTGTTCCTATCTTATGCTTGGTTCATACATAATGGGATTTTCTGGTGCCATGATCCACACTGGATGCATTCTAAGACTGACATTCTGTGACAGGAACATCATCAACCACTATTTCTGTGATCTTTTCCCTTTGCTACAGCTCTCCTGTACCAGCACTTATGTCAACGAAATAGAGATTCTAATCGTAGGTGGTAAAGATATCATTGTGCCCAGTGTTATCATCTTTACCTCTTATGGTTTTATTCTCTCTAATATCCTTCAAATGAGATCCACTGCAGGGATGTCCAAAGCCTTTAGCACCTGCAGCTCCCATATACTTGCTGTTTCTTTATTCTTTGGCTCATGTGCATTTATGTATCTTCAACCCTCATCACCTGGATCTATGGATCAGGGAAAAGTCTCCTCTGTCTTTTATACCATTGTGGTTCCCATGATGAATCCCTTAATCTATAGCTTTAGAAACAGGGATGTCAAAATTGCCCTGAGAAAAATCTTTAGCAAGAGGAAGTTTTCATAAAAAAAAAAAAAAGAGTTTATCATTATTGTTATGCTAATGAGAATGTCTGTGCATTTAAACAAAGCCACCTTTTAATCTATTATTCAAAACATTTGATCATTGCTAGGATATTAGGATATTTTTGTTCTTCTGGATGTTTTTGGTATAAATTTCCTTTAATTTCATACTATTGGCAAAATCTTTCATCATTTTAACTAAGCATAACAGTAAGTCATTTAACCTATTTTTCAATGTTATTCTAGGATGTATCTTAAAGGTATCCAATGATCTGCCAATGTTTATACAAAGTAATGGTGCATTGTCTATGTATCCTGTGGCAAGATGGTGGCTCTCATTAGTTTATGTAATGAATCAGATTGTCTTTTAATCTCAGGCCTACCCTAAGAAGTGGAATATGATTTTACAGATCCACTTTCTACCATATCGATAAATACTTTAGCACCACAGACTGTCTCTTTTCATCAGAATCTACTGTGGGGAGCCATGGTGAAGGTCTTTGCATACAGAGCAGCTGTCTAATATCCCCTAGAAGGCCTCTCTGCACTCCAAGCCACAATTGTCACCAAGCTAAGCCTGCCATTGCCTCAAGCCAACGACTGTTCGTGGGGGACCAGCTGGAACTTCTCTCCTACCAGGCCCTGGGTCCAGATTCCTTTCTGAGCTCTTCCATGATGAGTTCCAGAGGAGGCTGGGTG
>JADRCC010557987.1:0-10835 GCA_019843855.1 Hylomyscus alleni | reverse complement strand
TTGATCTATATAAACAGAAAAATGAAAGAAAGTTTCCATCAGATCATGGCAACAGGCGATCTTGGCCAATGAATCAATTTCCAGACTTGAGCTAGTTTACAAATCCAGAATCACTTGAAGTAAGGTGTGGCTAGGTTCCCCTGAGGAAGGACCTTGGTAAGTCACCTCTGTTAGCCCTTCTCCAGTTCTTCCCAAGAAGGACCTAGCCTTTTACTAGGGTAACTGTATACTCAGAGAAAATAAATAATTGAAGTTCTAGTGGATACTGGTCGTGTCCAATTCACAGTAGGTCCTCAGACTCATCCTGTGGTTATTTTCCCAGTTCCAGAATGAATAATTGGGATAGATATACCTAGAAATTGACAGAATTGATTCCCATCTTCATCCAAAGGAAGCCAGGAGCAGACTGGCTCCCATGTGTCTAGGAGGAGAGTCTCAAAACCCACTCACACAGTGACTCACTATTTCCAACAAGGCCACACCTCCTAACAGTGCCACTCCCTAGGCCAAGTATATTCAAACCACTGCATTCTACTCCTTGGCCCCCATAGGCTTGTTGAAACATACGAGTCTATGGGGACCGTACCTAAACACAGCATAATGCAAAATACATTTAGTCCAACTTCAAAACTCCCCATAGTCTATAGCCGTCTCAACAATATTAAAAGCCAAAAGTTTAAGGTCTCTTCTGAGATTCATTCAATCATTTAACAGTAATCCCCTATAAAGTCAAAATCAAAAGGCAGATCACCTCAAACATTACAGGATATACATTACCATTTCAAAATGTCATAGTAAGGAAATACTGAACCAAACAAGACCAAAATCAGCTGAACAAACTTCAAACTCTGCTTCTCCATGTCTGATGTCAAAGCACTCTTCAGATCTCCATCTCTTTTCATCTTTGTTGACTGCAACAACCTTCTTTTCACAATAATAATTACAACCACAAATATTAGTATTAATTATTTATTTAACAAACCAATGTTTTTCACAGAAGGCTTACCTCCAGGGCATGCAAAAGGGGCCTACAGATGAAGCAGCCCAAAGTCAAGACAAGGATGGTGACCCAGGTAGAGGGAAATGTCCCTTTCTAAGAACTGCCAGTCTGTCGATAACATTCTAATAGCCCAGAATCTCTGCAGATGGGAAGGGAAAGTGGAAAGATTCATCTCTCCTTGCTGAACCAAGAAAGGATCATTAAGTACTCAAAAGTTCTAAAGCAACATAAAAACACTTAGCAATTGCCAGGAATTATTGGGGGGAGAATAGCATGTACATCATCAAGGGTACAGAGTAGTTTAGAGCCCAGGGGCCCAAGAAAGAGACTTAAGTTCAACTGTCACTGAAGACAAAATGAGAGTCCAAAGTAAGAACTGGGTACCTCTCCCTGATGGAGAATGTGGGCTGTTCCTCGGGCCTTAAGGACACTGGGTGGAGATACAGGGTGATAGCAAATTCTAGGCAGTTTGAAAAGAAGCTTTCCAATGTAAAGGAAAAATAAACATTATCAGTAAAGGTGATGGTGAGCATTGCTCTAGTCAAAGATGTCTATACATGTAGGTGAGAGAGGAAAGGGTAGCATTAACGTCTAGTGGGTAAATGAGCAAAGAGCATGAACAGACCCCTCACAAAGGGGAAGTAATGATAAGTGATAGAACAATACGACCTGTCATAGTTAAGATTTGAAGATGAAATCCCTGTCCCCCAGGCTCATGTGTTGAAGCCTAGGTCCCCAGCCAGTGCCACTGTTTTTAGAGCTGTTGAAAGGTCCAGGAGTTCCTTACTGGAACAAGTAGGTCACAGGTTGGAGGTCCTTTGGGTTATGACTTGCTCTGACCCTCCTAGTATCTCCCTCTGCTTCCCATCTTCAATGACACGAGTAGCCTTTGCCATGTGTTTTTACTGCCATGATTTTCTGCCTCAAATGGGCCCAGAGTGGAGAGCCAAGAACTGTGGACTAAAACCTTAAGTCAAAATATATATTTCCCCATTTAAAGTTTTTGTGTGTATGTATACTTGCCTGCATTAGTTTATGAGCAACATGTGCATACAGGACCATATGGAAGCCAGATGAAGATGTAGGATCCTACGGAACTGAAGTTGCAGATGGTTGCAGGCTGCCAAGGTGATGCTAGAATCTGAACACCCAGGTTGTCTGCAAGAGAAGGGAAGCACTCTCAACTGCTGAGCCTTCTTTCCTACCCTACGTCAGGTATTTTCATTGCAAGTGAAAAGTCTAACATACTATGATGTAGACTAAATTAACAGACCACAAATACCTCGACCATGAAGTAAACAAAATGGTTTTCTGTTAGTTAATGTTTGTTGGACTGGACAGATGGTTCACTAGTAAGGAGTATTTGTTACTCTCAAAGAGAACTCAAATTTGATGCCTAACATCCACATTGCAGTTTATAACCACCCATAATTTAAAAGCATTAATGGCATGAAGAACTGCTTATAATGTTGAAAGAAAGTTCAAGTCACAGAGCTGGGCATGTGCCTCGGTTGAGACAGTGCTTACTAGCAGACAGGAGGCCCTGGGTTCAATCCCCAGCACTTTATAAAACCCAACATGGTTGGAGGCTAGAGAGATGGCTTAGTGATTGAGACATTTGTTGCTTTTCTAGAAGACTTGGGGTCAGTTCCCAGGACCCTCATAGTGGCTCATAAACATAACAGATTTGTCACCCTTTTCTGACCTCTGAGGGCACCAGGCACACATGTAGTACATACACATGCAGACAAAACACTGATATGCATAGATTAAAAATATGAATTAATCTAAAAATTAAAAAATATTTCTTGCAATAGCAAACCCAGTAGCACACACCTGCAACCTCAGCAGTTGAGAGGCAGAGGCAGGAGGATCACACATTCTTAATCATCCATGGCTTCATAAGGAATTCAAGATCAAGGTCACCCTTGGGTACATGAAACCCTGTTCAGGTAAAAAGAATACAAGGCAAAAAAACTAATAGGTAATGATATACATAGGTAAAATATGTAATTTTATAATACATATGCATGAGTGTAGAAAAGATGTAGAAGGAGAAAATCAAATTGCTAGTGCTGAAAATTATGATCTTAAAAACTTAACTGGACATGATGGCACATACTTGTAATTCTAAAACTTGAAGAGGTAAGATCTTGAGTTCAAGGACAGCCTAGGCACATAGTAAGACTCTGCCTGAAAGAAAAAAAAAATAAGATACAAAAGATCAGACCAGCAAGATGGCTCAGTGGGTAAAGAAGCCTGTCACAAGCCTAATGACTTGAGGTAGACCCCTAAGGTGCTCATGGTAGAACGAAAAAGCCAAACTCCTGCAAGGTGTCCTCTGACCTCTACACCCAAGCTGGGTGCACAGAAACACAACGAAAAAAATAAATGTATTTTGGGTATCTTTTGTATAAAATTTGGAATAGTTTGACAATGGTCAAATTTCCTTTTCAGGTACATAAGCTTTTAATTCCATTTTTGGTACATGTTTCAGTTAGGGTTACTGTCGCTGTGAATAGACAGCATGGCCATGACAACTCTTATAAAGGAAAGCATTTAATTGGTCCTGGTCAAGTTCCTACTCTCAGAGCTGGTGTGAGAACAATGAACTTCATCAAGTTACATGCTCAACACAGCCTAGAAGAAGCAGTTGATACACGACATCCACTGGCATCTGTGCTCAGAGGCAGAGTCTATCTGCCCATCTGGAGAGGAAATAGTAAGGTGCCTAGGGTCACACAGTAGAAATCCCCACTTAGATCTGTGTGATTCCAAAACCGCTGGTCCTAGCCACCCTAGATACTGGATCTCATTATCCATCAAGCAATATGCAAAGGGCACAAATACAACCTGCACCACTTCATGCCCACAGAGAAGGTCCCAGAGAGGACAGCCCAGCCCCAAAGTACAACCCATCAATCTACCATGGTCAAGTCCCAAAGTCCAGGGAGAGTGACATGAAGGGGCTTCCATGGCCAGGATGAAAACTAGGGCCCCACCATCTCTAATTCTTTTATCTTGGGGGGTGTTCATTCCCCTCTACAGCAAGCCTGAAAAGGCAAGAACTGTATCTACACTGATTATTCAGGGGCAGGCACAGACAGGGCTTTGTGTATGAGAAGTGCTAGAAAACAGAGACTACAAGGATAGACAAACAATGAATAGCTCAGGTTTCTAGGAAAAGCAGTCTAGGAAAGAAGACTCGAGCCCATGGCTGAGACTAAAATCAGCACAGCCCATAGCAGAGGTAGGACAAGGATGTGACTTTGGGGTTCTCCTTTTGTGCCATCCTGGGAAAAGCTGGACCCAGACAAAGAATCTTCTAGTCAAGTGCTGCTTGTGGAGTGAGTGGATACAGATATAGGAGAGGCAGGTCACAGCCACTGATGGCTGGGCCAGGTTCTGAGGTCTCAAGTGCAAGCAATGTCAGCAGCTTTAGTCAGTGGGATATTTTCCTCTGGACCCACAAGGAGTTGAGTACTACGGCGGAAGGTGACTCCTTTTTCCTCCCCTCATGGCCCATGAAGCTAATCATAAAATACTCTCTATTTCAAGTCTATAGGAGAAAATGCTTCTAAATCCATTAAGTTGCTAATGCATGCATTCCAAGACCGGAAAGAAAGGTGCAGGATTGATGGATGGACCTGTCATATTTATGGTTAATAGCTGAGTGACTAATGGGCTTTGCCGTTTATAACACAATACTCTCTTCCTTCTCCTCTTCAAGCTCAGGCTGATTTATAGAGTGGGTGCATTTCAATGGTATGACAGTGATGACACTCTATCACCCTAGATTATCAATGAGTCCCTGTGAGAAAAGGATGCCCTGGGCTCAGTGTAGAAACAGAGTGGAGAGAGAACATTTGTGTCCGGCCATCTGAAATTCACAGCCTTCTTCCATGGAGTCACCCTCCTGTTCCTATTAGGGGTGCAGGAATTTGGAGACAAAATAAAGCTGGTTCTCTTCTACCAAGACTGATTGAATCTGCCCCCCTCCAAATGGGTAATGGTTCCTCTTGGCTATCCTTACTCCCCGTCTCTCTGACCCAGCTTCAACAGGCAGCTTCTCAAGGGAAGAGGGAGGCTTATAAGACTGGGAAGTACATGAAGCATACAAAGTCCAGAAAGTAAACTTTACAATTCCATGGAAGCTCCTGAAATCCAGGTCTCTCTCTCCAAGGGAACAGAGGCAGTAAGAAACTGCTATAGGGAAGAGACTGAGATAGACAGGCAGACAGACAGACAAGCTCAGCTGTTTGCAAGTCGTGCAAAGATTACAGGGATGCAGTTCTCCTGAGTCATCTTGCTAGGGGTAAGATTTGAGTCACCTACAACCTATGTTCCTGATATAACCCTAGTAAATTCCCTGGCTCATGAAGCCACACTAAGTAGACTCGTTTCTCTAGACTGTCGTTGGTGCCTCATCTGGGGTAGATAACATTTGTTCATGTCTCTCCAGGAAAAGTCATACAACGTCATCATATCTGTCAGAGACTGAGTGTGAAATGTCACTACAGTCCTAAGTGTAAAACCAGCGGGTGATACTGTTCTAGAAGGTTGTGGAATACTGAGTTTTTGGGAAAGGTGGGAATGAAGGACTGAGTGGAGTAGATTCCTGTCAACTGAACAGAGAGGACATATAAGCAACCACATAAATATAGGAACCTCTAAAAATAAAAGGCTGAAATAAAGAAATAAAAACGAGGGCAGAAGTGGGATGGGTGTCAATGAAAAGACAGAGTACAATGTTATTGCTGTGCTGTGAGAGAGATCCAAAGCCAAGAGATATGAGGGCGGGGGGAGCGAGAGAAGAAAGCAAATAGATGGGGGCAGGTCTCACAGATGGAGGGTACAAGAATGGCTCACCCATTGACCAGGAAGGAAATATGTAAACAGAGGACCACCCATCACTCCAGTGGGATCTTCAGTATCCATTCCACCACCTATGTGACCCGAAATTGGTTCTCATCTATTCTTTTGACTCAACATCCCCAAGCTGTGTGTGCCTGGCCTGATGCCTCTGCCTGCCTTTCCCTACTGCCTGTTTTAAGAAAAGAAAGGGGGAAAAGTAGGTTCAAGAGATAGGGGCTGAGACAACCTGTCCTTCAAATGAAAGCTTTTTGAAAAGGTTACTAATGCTGCAGGCAGTCAGTAGCACCATTTGTCAGGGCTTCAAAGAAAAACAAACAAAGTTAGGTGTCCATTTTAAAGGTTTTAGAAGGAAAGAGAGATCTCATACCACAAGACACAATTAATATGTAGCATGTGCTACGGAACATACATAACTTACATGCTAAGAGTCATGAAGCTACTGGATAAGGGAGAGGGGTTGATTGATGTATGGTTGCCTCATACTCAAATGGCAGGGGACTGGGTATTTCTATCCTGCAGTAACCTTATCTGTGTGAGGCCTGGATTACCTAGAAGACCCGTGGATCCTGGACATCCTACTGTTGATCTCCAGTCTCAACATTCCCATGCCTAAGACATTCCATTAAAGTGCCAACAAAAGGTACCCTGAACAGACACTGATGAGCAAGGAAATGTGCCTGTGCCCTTAGCAGCCCCGGTGGAGCCTTGGCAAGCCAGCAGCCTAGAACCTGGGCTAGCTGCACGGCTGCAGTCAGACTTTTCTGTATTTGGTAGAAGATTTAAAAGCTGCCAGACCTTCGTTTTCTGCATCTCCCCCTGAAGCTACCACAGCATGGCTAGAAATGAAGATAGCATGTTGGCTGCTGCAGGTCATTTGATTGCATTGTGAACCCCCAAAACTTGGTGGTTGTGTGACACAACCCTAGAACACACCTTTAATCCAAGAGCTAATAAAGTCAACCCTAGGTCAGGAGGTGAAACAAGTAACCGTCGAACACAAGTAAACAGAAAGAAGAGTCTTTGAGTCGAAGGGTATTTAAGACAATACAGAGAGGAAAAAGAGCTCCCTTCCTTCTGGGACTTTGGGGGAACAGAAAAGTCAGCTGAGTGCTTAACTGCCGCTCTGAGCTAGCAGTTTTCACCCTAGTATCTGGCTCCTGAGTCTTCATTGGTAAAATCGAATGGGATTTTAGTTTTTAAAACAACACTTCAGCATAGGCAGCCTTGATTGAGGAGGGAGATGAAGAATACTAAGTCTCTATGTCCAAGTGAGGATGTGTGGCCCTAGATCTCTGAGGCCCTGGGCCTACATGCAGAGCTAAGCAATGGGAACTGCGGCCAGAAAGTAGAATGGTTGACTAGTGGAAGTTTGGGTACCAATTCCCAGTGCTTGGGTTAATAGTATGCTGTTCTTCATGAAATGAGGAGACACACATATATCAACCCCAAAGCACAAAACATCAATGTTAATGTTGGTCATTATTATCATGAACCAAATATCCAATGTACCAGGTGCTTTAAGATTAATGCATGTCATACAATAACCCTGACCTAGGGTTGACTTTATTAGCTCTTGGGTTAAAGGTGTGTACAAAAACCCTGGTACTATTGCTACCACTGTTACACAGTTGAAGAAAATCAAACTACGGTGACTTGCCACATCATATTTAGTGTGTGTGTATGTGTGTGTGTGTATGTGTGTGTGTGTAAGAGAGAGAGAGAGAGAGAACATATGTACACACGCACACTCACACACAACCACTGCTTGGATAAATCCTAAGGCCTCAGGATGATAAACAATAACTCTACCACTGAGCTACATGCTATATTGTCAGACTGTGAGTCAAAATTCAAATTCAAGTTGTTGATATTCAAAGCTATATCAATGACATACAGGTTGAGTGATGTGTCTCATATCACACAACCAAGAATGTGTTGGGTCAGAAGAGTAGCTCGAGCCCAAAAGCATCATTTTACACTCCCATTAGAACACATACGAGAGGAGGGAGAGGATAGGAGAGGGGAAGAGAGAGGGGACTGTGAGGGAAATAAGGCACTACCTGTATAGGAATGTCATGGGGAGCTGGAAAGATGGTTCAGCAGTTAAGAGCACTTGCTGCTCTTAACAAGAAGACCTGAGTTATCTATAACTCCTTTTCCAAGAGATCAGGCACCCTCTGGGGACATGCAAACATTCGGAACACACACGCACACACACACACACATATAAAATAATTATTTTGGGCTAGAGAGATGGCTCAGTGATTAAGAGAACTGACTACTCTTCCGAAGTTCCTGAGTTCAAATCCCAGCAACTACATGGTGGCTCACAACTGTCTGTAACGAGATCTGACTCCCTCTTCTGGAGTGTCTGAAGACAGTTACAGTGTACTTACATATAATAAATAAATAAATTTTAAAAATAATTATTTTAAGGAAATATGTTGAAGGTCAGAAAAATGGCTCCACAGATAAAGATGCTTGCTGTACAAGCCTGGTGACCTGCATTTTATCCCCCAAACTCATATACAAGTGAAGGAGAGAACAGACTCCACAAAGTTGTCCTCTGACCTCTATACAGGCACTGTGGCATGTGTGCCCTCCCCACACAGTCACATCACATATAAAATAGTAATAATTAAATTTTTAAAATAAATATAATAAACACATAATCTCATACAATTGATTTGCAGTAATAAAATTGTAAGATATATTAGAAAATACGACCCCTGTTATAATTTGGAACCCAGAAGCTACAGACAGTCTGTACTGCGTGTTGTATTCTTTGCGATCTGTTATAGATGACCCTGGTAAAGCATTTTCTCCCTGTGGATCCTAGACTGTTATAGTAATTGCAAATCCTCTACCCCTGCACACCCAAAGTTCTCTTCAGAGGGCACAACCAACAGAACACACTTCCAACTCCAATTGCCAAGACAACTATGGCTCTGTGCTCCTGAAGACTCAGTCCCCATGGTTCGCCACTCAACTAACATACTTTGATTGTCCATCATGAGTCTGAAGTGAAGAGCTCTTCAGTTCCTCCTAGCTGGGGAGGAGAAAGAAAGCCAAATTGTAAACCCTCAGCAGAGGTAAGAAAGTGCTAGGAGCTGACTCCAAGGCCTGACACTATTACTGATGCTATGGTGTGCTTACAGACAGGAACCTAGCAAGGCTGCTCTCCAAGAGGCCCAAGAAGCCCTGAGAGAGTCAGATGCAGATACTTACACCCAACCAGTGGACAGAAGCAGGGGACCCCCACCCCGTAATTGAATTAGGGAAAGGCTGAAAGAAGCTGAGGTGGAGGGCGACCCCATAAGAAGACCAGCAGTCTCAACTAACCTGGTCCCCTGAGATCTCTCAGACTCTGAGCCACCAACCAGGCAGCATACACTAGCCTGTCCGAGGCCCCTGACACATATACAGCAGAGGATTGCCAGGTCTGGCCTCAGTAAAAGAAGAGGCACCTAACCCTCAAGAAAGTGGGGAGGTCTGGTGGAGTGGGAGTGGGGGCATCTTCTTGGAGACGGGATGGGAGGAAGAGGTATGGGATGAGGAACAGTCAGAGGGCAGACCAGGAGGGAGATAGCAACTGGACTGTAAAAAGATTAAAGAACAATAATTTAAAAAAATAAAAAAGAAAGAGAGGGAAGAGGGAGGGAGGGAGGGAAGGAGGGAGGGAGGGAGAAGGGAGGATGGGGGAAGGAGAGGAGAGACAGGGAGAAAGTGCTAAGAGCTTAGAATTGGCTCAGTGAGTAGGACAATAGGAGGGGGCAAGAAGGTCCTGGAAGCCTTCACAGGGAAAGCACAGTGGGGTTTGGGGACACTCCCAATTCAAAATCATCTTTGAACAGGCACAGCAGCAGTGTCTTGAAGACCAAGCAGACTCCAATACAGGTCTCACCGGATGTTCTCTGTGTGTCCCCTCAACCTATAAAGGGTATTTAACCTCCCCAAACAAAAGAATTTTTAAACATAGTTTTTTAATATTTTCATTTTGTCATTTTTCAAGACAGGGTCTCACTATGTAACCCTGGCTGGGCTTGGAAGTTACTATGTAGAACAGGCTGGCCTCAAACTCACAGAGATCTGTCTGCCTCTGCCTCTGAGTGCCTGGCCACTTGTTTTACTTGTTTGTTTATTTATTGTGCTTGTTTGCAGGTTCCTAGTTGACCAGAAGACCAGTCTCCCTTCAAATGTTGTTTATAAAGTTCCCCTAGGTTTAAAACCTTCTCTAGTCTTCCCATTAGGTGAGCCTGCAAGATCCTGTCAACACATTCATTTGCCATTGAGGTCTTCCAAATTTACTCAGAATCACTATTCCAGCCCATATCTGTATTTGTTCCAATATATGCATGTCCATAGACATGACACCCAGGGTTGACCTCTGGCACATGAGCACATGTATGTGTACTCATGTACAAGTGCAACCACACATCATTCTCTCTCTCTCTCTCTCTCTCTCTCTCTCTCTCTCTCTCTCTCTCTCTCACACACACACACACACACACACACACACACACACACACACACACATGCACACACAAGCACACACACACAAACACAGGCCACAGTAGTCACTGTCAGGGCTAGAGAGGTGACTCAGCAGTTAAGAACACTGACTGCTCTTCCAGAGAGGTTCTGAGTTCAATTTCCAGAAGCCACATGGTGGCTCACAAACATCTGTAATTGGATCTGATGCCCTCTTCTGGTGTGTCTGAAGACAACAGTGTACTCACATAAATAAAACAAATACATCTTTTTTTAAAAGAAGTCACCATGACCAACGGAATCTTTGTCCAAAAAATCAAGAAAGAAGTAAAATTTAATTAACTATCATAGAATTTAATCTTTCTTTCTCTTTTTATATTTTAATTTTTATATGTGTGAGTGTTTTTTGTACATCTGTGTACCACGTGTGTGCCTGGTGACCAAGGAGCCCAGAAGAGGGCATCAGATC
>JADRCC010557969.1:0-11163 GCA_019843855.1 Hylomyscus alleni | reverse complement strand
CTTTAGTTCTGTTCCTCAGTGCCATAAAGTCAGGCTGCTGAATGGCAGTTTTTCCAAACTGAAATATTCTATCTAAGAGGGAACAGGAGGCTCCGGAAACTCTAGAGGTAAACAGAGAATCACAGGACCTGGAAAGTGAAAACTCAGAAGATTCTCAAAGGCCCCCTCTCTGGTTTATAGCATCAACTGTGCTGGGAGAGTGCTCTGACCTGCTGAGTTGCAAAAGGACTGGTATCCCGGACCAGTGAATTGCCAGCAAGTTTTACAGAGAGTTCCAGGAATGTAGGTTCTGGGAGCTGTCACTCATATGAGGTCGCACAGGTCAGTGATGTGACCACTTGACTGCTTATTATAAAATCATTCCTGCTTTCCTGTTCCTGTAACTAATACCTCAGCCATACTTGTTATAGTGACCCTAACAAAAATTCCTTTGTTGCAATCATTACTTTGATCTGTCATGGGCTAAGAGGACTGTGTCCTCCAAGTCTGTGGAGGACATGAAGTACTACTTGACTCTTTTTAAAATATATATATATTTATTTTATGCATGTGTGAGTACACTGTCACTGTCTTCAGACACACCAGAAGAGGGCATTGGATCCCATTTCAGATGGTTGTGAGCCACCATGTGGTTGCTGGGAATTGAACTCATGACTTCTGGAAGAGCAGTCTGTGCTCTTAACCACTGAGCCATCTCTCCAGGCCTATCAGACTATTAGTAAGGGTATAAAAAACTGTATCGGGATGAGGAGTTTCCATGATATCTGCTGAGGGTGTTTGGGGGGGAAAATATCAATATACACTAATAACAACCTTCCACCAATCAATCCTCTGCGGGATGGGTACAGTGAGGTCTCCAAGGGTTGAGATCAAAGAATTCATGGAGAGTTTGTTCATACATGCATGCATGAATGCACACATGCACACGTACACAGACACACACACACACACACACACACACACACACACACATACCTCAGGTGCACATCATCCACTTCTGCTGTGGTTTGTTTATTATATTGTCTTCAGTTATTATTATTTAATCTATTAACTAACTCAATCCCAAGGGGCAACTGCTCAAGAACATGTGACTCCCTGATACAAAGGCTAAGCAGGTGCACTGGAGTATTTTACAAAATTGTCCTTTTCAGAAGCAGTTTGTACCTCAGAAAACACCTTTTTTAAATCTCCCCCACTGCCTTCTGCTTGCTGCTGGGCATTCATTTACCCACAACTACCACCACCACTTTAGAAAATCAGGTTTTAAATTTTAAATATACTCCATTTTCTAGAGCAGTTTTAGATGTCCAAAATGGAGTCATAGGGCTGAAGGTGTCTCTCAACATTCTAGCACTTGCCTGCTGTGTGAAATACTCTGGATTTTATACACAGTACCACCAAGCCACTGTTACTGATACTGTGTTAATTATAACTAATGGCATCTAATGATGGCTGATCTTCATTATCAGTTTGATTATGTTTACAGTTGCCTAGAAAACAAACATCTGGGTGTGTTTGTGAAGGTATGTCTGCAAGTCATGGGCTTTGGGGCGGGGGAGAACCTACTACTTTTATTCAGGTAAATTGACATAATATTAAACCAATCCCTAATAACTTATCACTATAATGCCTACAGATCAGTGTATCTCTCAACTCTCATCAGATAAACTCCGGTTGGTGGTAGATGGTGGTCAAGTTTGGGAGAAAAGGGGACTAACATGCTCAATCTTAAATGAGTCATACGTATCATATCCCTCCTTCCAAGGCTCCGGAGTCATTGCAGAAGAACTGGGACAATTGTAAGAGCTACAAATGGATGAGTAAAGCAGAACAGCAGAATTTTCCAGACCTAGCAGTGCAATTATACATATGAACTCAAAACAGTTGTGGCAGCAGGCACAAGACCCGTACAAGCTCAAGCCAGACAAAACAACACCATAGAAAGTGGAGGTAGACCAGAAATCCCACTCTTAGCTGAGGCACTATTGTCATATGGTTGCTGATAGAAGAGGAGAGTTTAGTTTTTTTTTTTTAAAGGGTGTGGTCCTGGTAAGTCAACAAAGTTGGCTGTTAAGGGTAGAGAACAGGAAATAGATCAAGCAGAAATCAGAGGAAGGCTGAATGTGATCAAAATATATTACATACTTACCTCAAATAAGCGCAGGACCTTGGCCAGTGCACCAACTTCCTCTTTGAGTGAGAATATCAGAGATACAGCACCATTTTGATTGGAGTTGTCTTCGATGTAACTTGTTTCCTACATAATGAGGTCATTTGGTTAAAATGTTTTTCACAGCTTAGCAATTATTCCCTTGAAACCTTTCAAGAAGAGGTGAGCATAACCTTTTTCCGCTCATTAAGCTTTGATACACAGTGAACAACATGTATCCCACACAGAAGACAGTGAGATCAGAAAAAGGTAAGTTGAAGACAATGAGAGGATGAGTCACTTTGAGTTGGCTTTCAATTTCTAGAACCTTAAATTATGCATTGATGTCACTAGTAACTGACAAAAATCAATATTTTTTTAATGAGGGCCCCAATACCAGACCCTATCCAATATCTGAAAGGTTGTAAATCTGAATTATGGTCAATGTGCCCATCCTTTCAGTGCTAACATTCTGACCATCAGACACATGTACAGGAATCCAGGAGGTTCTTAGAGGATGTGATACAAAAAAATCTCCTTAAAAAGACACTGGGAAGCAAAATGTAAAAAAACATTAAAAATGGGACATTCATAGGCTGTGGATGCAAGACCTAAGCCAGAATATGTGTGGGCATTCCAGAGTTTGCCAAGACATTTTCTTAAGTTTTAAAATAATACACAACATTCTGTATGTACCCACCAATGCACAGCATGTTCCCAAAAAGGAGTAGAAAATGTGAAGATCAATTACTCTCTTGTAAGCAAGTTAGTTAAGTTAGTGGTGTGGATGTTCCATCATCTCAGGGACAGGAGGCAATGGTAGGAAGATTCCAGTCAGGGACACAGAATAATAAGTTTGAGAACACTGAAGACTCTTAGGACAAAAATATTTAAGTTCGGAAAATTCATATTTTCCACCCAGAACCTTATACAATGAAGCTGGAAATACCAAATTTATCAACAAGTTAGAATTATAGGAAGCTTCAAAACAAATTAGAGATTTGTCCCTAACTGGACTATGTTATCATCTATCTTCTAAAAATAGTAATGTGTAGGGGCTGAAGATGGCTCAATGGTTAATAGCACTTATTGCCCTTACAAAGGACCTTGGTTCAATTCCTAATATCTACACAGTGGCTAACAACCATCACTAACTCCAGCTCCAGGGATCTAGAGAATCTAGAGCCTCCATTGACCTCTGTGGGCTCCTGCTTGTACACATTTGGGCACATACATATACACATAAAGTAAATAAATATTTTTAAAGAAAAATACTACATTACTTTTTTAAAAGATTTTAATTTTAATCAAGGTCCTCACTCGATTTGGACAATCCCATTTAACTTTGAAAACAGTTGAGGAAAAAGGTTTTTATTGGGCACCAAGTCCCCTCTTCCATTGATGGCAAGATTCAGGCTTAGAGAAACTAAGGAACTGGGCTTTAGAGAGAACTCAGATGGAGACCTCACAGCCAACAATTGGACTGAGCACAAGGTCCCCAATAGAGGAGTTAGAGAAAGGACTGAAGGAACTAAAGGGGTTTGCAACCAATAGAACAACAATATCAACCATCCAGATGCCCCAGAGCTCCCAGGAACTAAACCACCAACCAAAAAGTACACATGGAGGGACCCATGGCTCCAGCCACTTACGTAACAGAGGATGACCTTGTAGGACATCAGTGGGAGGAGAGGCTCTTAGATCGGGGAAGGCTCAATGCTCCATTATAGGGGAATGGGAGGGTGGAGAGGCGGGAGTGGGTGGATGGGTGGATGAGCACCTTCATAGAAGCAGGGGGAGGGAGGATGAGATAGAGGATTTCCTGATGGAAAACCAAGAAAGGGGATAACATTTGAAATGCAAATAAGTGAAATATCTAATAAAAAAGAGATAACTCAGACATGTGATTTTAATCCCAAGATTGGGAAGATGGAACCAGATGAATCCCTGGAGCTCCCTGGACATCCAGGCTAGCTGTGTGGCAAGTTCCAGGCCACTGAGACACCTGTCTCGATAAATAAGACAGAAGGTGCCAAAGAAATGAAGCTCAAAGTTGTCCTCTAGCGCTATATATTTATACAACTGCATACACATGAATTCTCTCTCTCTCTCTCTCTCTCTCTCTCTCTCTCTCTCTCTCCTGCAACTGGCCCTCAATTCCACAATTAGCACTGAAGTTAGTGTTTGACTGGGCTTTTAGACTAAGCATGCTATCCATGAGCCATGGCCTGCTTTGGTACTGCCTCCCTCTCTTCTAAAGCCTGCCAGACATGCGCACATGAGTCTGATTTCAGTCTATTTTCCATAGCAGGGAACACTGAGCTCTTAGTCCTTTCTGGTTTCCTTGAAACAACAAAGGAATTCGCTGTTTCTAGTTCACTATTGTCTTGTTGACCTTCAAGAAAAGGGAGGCATTCTTGGAATTTGTCAACACATGCCACCTCAGATTAGGGCAGGTCAGAGTTGAAGATTTTTTTTTTTTTTTGGTTTTTTCGAAACAGGACTTTTCTTTGTGTAGCCTTGGCTGTCCTGGAACTCACTCTGTAGACCAGGCTGGCCTCGAACTCAGAAATTCGCCTGCCTCTGCCTCCCAAGTGCTGGGATTAAAGGCATGCGCCACCACTGCCCAGCAGAGTTGAAGATTCTTGTAATAGAAACCCAGTGGGCTCCTCCAGCACTCCCTTCCTGTGTGTCCAGCAATCACTCAGTCCAGTGTCAACTTCTCCAGAAATGATTCTTAAGCCAGGTCCTGTTCTGTTGTTCCCACTGCCATTATATGCATCTAGCTCTGGGTGGTCCACAATGATCCTATCCTAACAGGGTTTTTCCCGTGTCTTTCATCATCAAAATCACCGTTAATGAATTTTAACCATGGAAAATTTCAAAACCACTGATAATAAATATGTATATAAAGTGTACCTTTTCCCACAGCTGCCTGCAAATTCACATTTATGATGTAACATGGCCCTACATTGCTGTTATTAGTGACACTGCCCTAGTCTGGCCCTGAGTGGACATCCATTTATTTCCAGGAACCAAACCATGTCATTTCACTCTCATTACATGTTGTCATTGGCAGCAGCTACCACTCTTTTCATGGTTTACCTGGAACAGACCATTCGGTCCTCACAAAAGCTGTGAGAGATGGGGGGAGGCGGGGCGGGGCAGGTGCTGCTGTTTTGAAAATGAAGACACAGAGTCAACAAAGTCAATTGGTTTGTCCTAGGGCAATCCAGCTAATGCGTAACCAGGCCTGGGCTAGAACCCACGTTCAGCTTTCTCAACGCCATTACTCTGCTTCCCGGTCACACGCTTGACGGACACAACAGCTCCTTCTTTTCAAAGCATGGAGGACTTTACATGATAGCTCAGAGAAGTTTGTGAGGCGCTGTGGGCCCTGGTGGATCTGAATTCAAGGTTTACCTAGCCAATCTTGAGCCCTTGAGCAAATCTCTTTCACAGTGTATTCTTGTTGGCTCGGAAGCTGTACCTTATTTGATTCTAACAGGCATGTGGATTGACAGACAAGCAAAAGTATCTCCAAAATGTTCTAGGAAGAAACTACGCAGAGAAAAGAATGAGGAATCAGAGTAAAGAACTTTGATCACTGAGCAATGCATTCAGCAATAAACATTGACTGTTCTCTTTAGATGTGAGTGAGGGCAAACGCCTTCTGCTATCTCTGGAAATAATCGTATATCACACTTACAAGCAATATGCTTTGTCGAGGGTGTTTTAGGGTCAGTATTGGTGATCCGGGGCTTACAGAAGACAGGCACATTTGCACGTGTGGTCACGACCCCCTTACCTACATCTGCACTGAAGAACTATTAAAAGCAAGATGCAAACACCCTAAGCCATGAGTCTCTGTGTGGCAGGGTGCAGACATATGTGTCCACATCAGCATTTTCCCACAGGAGGCGATGTTCCAGTGACGCAATGCGTTTGCTTGGTTATAGGAAGCAGATTAGATTTGAGCACTGGCTGCCCTGTCTCTCCTGCTGATTAGCTATGAGTAACTCTCTGATCCCTCTCCTCTGCCTAAGTTTTCTTCATAACACTTGTCTCTATAAGAAGCTCTAGGATGCTTTTAGTCTGTTAGTTCCTTTATCATTTATCCCTGAACTAAAGTAGGTTTACCAGAGAAAAATACTGCTGTGACTGGCACACACTCTATTGAGTGACTGAAGGTGTTAAATCACTCACTCTCACAGACTGCTTATGCTTGTCAGGTGGGTATGTATAGCTTTGACATATTATATGCTTTCGACAAATGGTGGCTCCTTCCTGCAATGTCCCCTTTATTAGAGTTAAATCAAATATGTAGCATCTGTCTGGGTTAGAAGTGTTAAAGGGATGTAAGCAGGCCTGGCAAGATAGCTCAGTAGATACAAGGACTTGCTTGTCAAGCCTGATGACTTGAGGTCAATACCCAGGACCCACACTGTGAAAAATGAGAGGTAACTCTCCAAATTGTCTTCTGACTTCTGTACATTCCATGGTACATGCTCCACCTCCTCATACACATAGACATAATTGAAAATTTTAAGAACGCATACCTTTGTCTCTTTTGCAGACTGACAGAGCTGGAAGACACCTTAACTACTAAGCTATCCCAGCAGCTCACTTCAGTTTTACAGCCAAGTAGCCTCCTGATCCCAGTCAAGTGACTTTTCAGTCCTAAATAAAGGTTGTGCCCTTTCAAGTCACAACCCTGGTGACTTGACTGTGTGTGTGGCGGATCTCCCATGAGCAAGCTTTACCAAGCACAGCATCTGCCTTGCTGTCTGCCTTTCCTGCTCTTCAAGACTCATTCTGTTGAGCAAACTAACCAGTTTTGACCAAATGCACGTTGGCAGTTTCAAATTTCGAGAAAATGTAGTAAGAGATTTGTAGGCATTTTTCAGTTGCTTTCGCCTTAATCCTAGAATACAGGGGTGTTCTTATTGTTTGAAGGAAAATGCGCTGCTTCTGATGCTGAGCATATACCAGGACACGTTTGAACCCTCTTTGAGTTTTATTGAGTTTGAACCCTTTTATTGCTAGGGACAATCTGTGGATTCACAAATACCTAAGTGTTTTACAAATAAAGCGGTATGCCCCTGCCCCTAACTCGCCAACCCCAGAGTACTGGCTTAAGCTCCCCATATGGCCAAGGGACTGTGCAGAGAGCAATATAGGAGCTTAGAATAGGGTAGAGACAAAATCTGTGGACTGACCTGCCTGCCCCTCATACCAACCTTCTTTAACACAAATACTCTGACTCCAGGCAGCCCTCAGCCCATCAGTCCTGTCCAAGGAAAGGCTAGAAAAGGCATCTCCCTATTCTAGGACATAGATTTCTGCTAGGACAGATTTCTAGGACAGATTTCTGCTGTCTATCTATTTATCCTGACTTTGACATCTACTCTCTCATAATGTCCTGAACTACTCAGCTCTCTCAGGACTGTGGCTTTCCCTAGGATTGTATGCGGCAGCTGCCTGCACAGACACATTACCTCCAGGGTCTGAATCTCAGTGTACAAACCATGATCCTGGGGAAAGTACAAATATCTCAGTAAAGAACAAGTTCTGCAAGAGCTCCCTGGGGAGGACAAGCAAACGCTTGAGGGAATGGATTCCCTCCACCTCCAGCGTAATCCCCAACTCCTGTTCATCTGCCTCTCTATTTAATTTCTCCCTCCTTGGATCTGAGTAAGTCCCCCAAAATTCTCTTCACGCTACATCATCTCCTGAAAATCAGAAGAGGACAGTTTCTTACGAGCTTGTCATTTCGATACCCAGAAGAAAGGATTGAGTAAATATCCCTGGAGAGATAGAGACTCCTACCCCAGATGATTAAGGGCCAGCCCTTTCCACTCAGGGTACAGAAGATAAAACAGATAGGCAGAGGGTGCCAGTGAGCCACCCAAAGACACACAGATGTTGATCGCAGCTCAGATCCCCAACTTCTGTATCCTCAACTTGTTAAGGATAGTTTCATCAGTTGACTTCCTGGGCATTTCCCTCGCCTCTAAATAAATTCATATCTCTTAGTAGCCTTAGGAAACTAGGAAATACCAGTATTTCTCAGACTGCTTTCACATCTGGGGAACCAATTCTTTCCTAGCAGTGGAACACCACCAGGCTTACCTGCCCAAAGTCTGAGAGTTTTCTGCTCAGGACTCCATTCTCCATAACAACAGCTGCCATCCTGGCTCTCAGAGAGGGAGGTGTCTAGCTTAGCAGCAGGGTTAGGAAAGGTTTACCCTCAGGATGTGGGGCTGACGGTTTTAACCTGGCTCTCAGGACAGGAGAGGAAAGGTTTCAAAGGGTGTCTCCTACTGCAGTCTACAAGATCACTCTTCAGTGGGTGTTGCTCTGACGTAGCAGTGGATGGACATAAACAGTCCATGCCCAACTCTAGGTCACCAGTCCTGGGCTGGCCAAAGGGGCAGGTATTGTGGAAGGAGTGGCAGTTACAGCAGGACTCATTTGGCAGAGTGCTCTGGACAAGAGTAGAAGTCAGAGAGCCAAGACCACCTACATTCTGAAGCTCAGACAGGCTTGGCAGTGCTGAGACATTGGAGTGCTTTGGAGTGTGGATTCTCTGCCACCAGAGAAAACCAGGAAGAAGAATAATGATAATTAAAGATAATAATTAAGGATGATTGTTACCTGCAAGTACAGAAATAGAGCCAGGATCACAATTTAAAGGCTCTCCACTCTCAACTCATCTTTTATTAACCACTAAACAAGCCAATCTCCTTGCTATACTTCTTAGGAAACCACACCAGATGACCCTGTGAGGGTGAGCATGAGCAAAAGGCAGGAGGTATCTGGGCTGGAATCCAGCCAGTTCTCTAGGTACTTGTATGATGGCTGGGTCTCTGCAAAGAGGACAGAAGGGTCACCTCGCTAAGATATGTCAAGTGCCTGAACACTGCAGGTGAGGCGATGCTCTGTGCATTCAGTCAGTCAGGACTGCTCTAGCCATTTACACTGCGTAAACGGAAGCTAATGTTCAAATGTCTGTCTCGAAAAATGAAACAACAGACAGCCACGGAGCATTTGCTCTGTGTGCATGGTGGGGTCCTCGGCCCGGGGACTACAGCAGGAGCAAAAACCTCCCTCCCCATCAGCACTGCACCATTCTAGTGGTCAGGCAAAATAAGCAAGTTCAGACAGGGCTAAGCCTCAGGGGAGGGGCAAATAGAGACAGGAGCGAGGAGTGAGCTGAGTACTGGGTACTCGAGAGTGGTCTTGAGTGGACATGAAGGTGGGATGTCTGAACCTCATTTTTCAGAGAAGGAAACTGAAGGCAGATATTCACTGGTAGCAGGGAAATGAAGTCTGAAAACACGAGGTCAGTTCCAGAAAGACGGAGAAGTCGGGGGCATCGAGGGACTCAAAGCCTGCTTAATATTTACCTGGGCAAAGTTAATGGGCTATGAGGAAACGGGCCAATAATAGAAGGGGCGAGGAGTCCACCCCATCCCCTCCCACCATTCTTTGACCTAATAGGCAAGTATCTGCCAAAAGAGAAAAACAACATTTCAAGTTGGAGATTCAAAGCAAGTGAATTAGTTCCTCATCAGATGGACAGCTACTCCCACCCACACCCCAGTGTCTTTGTCTTTAAAATGTGGGTCTGGGGCCATTGCTTAGGATTTCATGAACTTCCATAATACTTTCTCGTGAATTCCAAGAATATCAATACTGTAAGAATCATTTCTGTCCAGAAGGCATGTTTAGGTACCTGTTAATCTTCTCTCTCGTTAAGTTACCAGGCCACATGTTTGAATTTCAACCTGCCTGTCTGAGTCCAGTATTCCTCCTGAACAACATCCTCAACCCATGAGTCGAAAGCCCTTGGTCAAGCCCCCCAGCTCTAAAAATATGTCCATTGAAACTCGTTACAGTAGCAGTAACAGTTAGGAAGCAGCAACAAAAATAGTTTTATGGTTGAAGGTCACCACAACATAAGGCATTGCATTAAAGCATTGCTGTGTTAGGGAGGTTGAGAACCACTGGTCCAGAGGTTGTGAATGTAAAATAGAATGTGCCCCTCAGCTTAGGACTGCCTTAGAAATGCCGCTCCATCTGTCATTGCCCATGTACTACAGAGGGCAATGCCATCGAAAGAACCTGCAGCATGAAAGTGAAGCAATGAATGAAGGCAAAAAAGATAGCCTTATCTGCATGCTCACTGTGTGCTAAGCACCAGGCAATAGTGATGGAGGCCTTATTTGCATGCTAAGCACCAAGCCAAGCTCTTCCTATGGGAGATTTCATTTCTTCCTGCCATCTGTCTTTCAGGCAATGCCTCTACTCTGTATGGACAAAGAAATGGCTGCCCAAGACATTTAAATCCACAGCTGGAAATTCAAACAATGTTTGATTCGAGCCCAAAGCCTTGGCTCTTAAAAATATCCTTTCTCTCCTTTTTGAAATAAGTATATGGCTTTTTGTGTTGTTTCTTTGGGTTTTTTTGTTTGTTTGTTTTTAGGAGAACACAGTGATGACCCTTCTCTTTTCTCTGAACACCAGTTAAAAATAGAATTCTAGGGCTAGAGAGATGGGTCACAGGTTGAGAATACTGCCTGATCTTCCAGAGGTCCTGAGTTCAAGTCGCAGAACCACATGGTAGCTCACAACTATCTGTAATGGGATCCGATTCCTGGGTATATATGAAAGCAGACACTCATATACTTAAAATAAATAAGTAAATCATTTTTAAAAAATGAATTCTAAATCTGATTTCACATTTTAAAAATTGCCCTAAATCTAGGTGGAATAAAAACAGTATACTTTCCTGCTACCCTTGCAAAAAGGAATATGAAGTTTCTTTCTTTTAAGTAAATAAATAAATAAATAAATAAATAAATAAATACAGGAAAATTTTTGTGGGCCAGGATGTGGCTTAGGAGTTAGTATAGTTGCCTAGCATGCTAGAAGTTCTAGGTTTGATCAGAAAACTTGGTTTGGTGATACATACATGTAATCTCAGCAATGAGATAGAATAAGCAGGAAAA
>JADRCC010557964.1:750-15657 GCA_019843855.1 Hylomyscus alleni | reverse complement strand
AGACACTCTGCTCTCACAGCCCCAACAACACAGACACTAAAAGACAAGTTATTTAATCCCAGGGAGGTGAAGAATTCATTTAGCTCTTTTTCTTTGTCACTTTACAAATACTAATTTATTATTTTATGATTTCATGTAACTTGGTACACAATAATTTGAATATTCAGTTATATTAAAACTAGAGATTAATTACAGTACTCCAAAGAACAAATTGCTGCTAAAACTAAGTAGTCTGAACATCCTCAGCTTGTTAATGAATTGAGTCAGGGAAAGGAAGAAGCCAAGGCTAGCAATGTTCTTTGTAAGTAATGATGGTGGCTTCATGGTTAGTTGGGCAGTTGTCCCAGTGTCCACCTGACCAATACCTAACCAAAGGTGGCGACAGCCTTTCTAGAATGTGTAAGGAAACCCATCACAGGAAGAAGCTTGGAGAGCTCAGGTGCCTTGCAGAAAGAGAACCGTAACACCATCCAGGCACCCTGGCCATACTGGAGTCTGGGGCTGGTTTATGAGAACCCTTGTCTCCCCCATATTCACTGTCCATCAGGACCCCAGCCTCACTCACCTCCTCCACACATGAAGAGGTTCCTGAATGGTACCATGCTCAGGAGACACCCACCGTGCTCCGTCAACCTCGAGCACTTAAAAATGTGTGTCAACAGGAGACATTTATCTTCTGAACGAGCCATTCAGTACCCACCCTGCAGAGTCCCAAGAGAGTACATATCTTCTGACTAAGAGAGTGTCTTCTATGGACTGTGATGGTTCTGACCAACGGAGGATCTGCCTGCCATACTAGAGAATGTATGTGTTCATAGTGGTAGAGTGTGCCAGCTGTATTCTTAGCTCACAGAGGGCTCCTCTGACTTTGGGTGCTAGACAGAATCCTATTTGTTTGCAGAACAGAAGTTTGGTACAGGATCCTCTCTGGGTTCAGGGACTGGCTGTTTTATCGCCAGGCAGTTGTTTGTTCACATTCCGTGTGCACACAGTTGATGCTCACCTCTTACCTGCCTCGTAATACCCCGTGGTGGTAATAAAGCACGGGAAATCATTCTGAGCCACGACTTTCTCTTCAGAGACACATTCAGACAGCAATGCAATCAACCAGCCTATGGCTTTTAGGAACGTTCCTGCTTTGTGGTGTTGATCTTCTTTATGAAATTAAGGTGATTGAATGCTTCATAATTGAGATCCCAAATATGCTTTACTCTACAGTACCTGCCTGAGCAGCTCCTGCTCCAGAGCCTCCCCAGGAGAATGCAGGCGGCTGTTTGCATTCAAGATTTGAGGACTTGGATCTAGATGAACATGTCCATTGTGATCGATGACTGTCTACCTAAAAACTTCAGGCACTTACAGGAAATCGGCCTCTAGACCAGAACTCCATATACAGCCCTTCAGTGCCTACATGGAAACTCCAAGGCAGAAATCGTCAGAAGACCTTTCTCATCCTCACAGCTGCTGTGATGAGTTCGGCTGGTTTCAGTTGCAGTGGGTAGGAACTGATATTCTGGGTGAGTAGAAGCTCTTGATAACAGAAGTCAGGGCATTGGTGGGTCTCGGGACAGTCATGTCCTTGCTGAGCCAGGAGCTGTGAACTCCTGGAAGGCTCTCCTCCCTCAGATACACCTGGTCTAGATGGGTTGGACCACTCGGTCCTCTGCTGGCTCCTCCATCCATAAAGAGAACTGAAGTCAATGAAAATAAGGCCCGGCCCCAGCAGACACCTGCAGCTTCTGGAAGGCATGGAGATCTGCTGGTCCCTCCCAGGGAGCCCGGCAATGAGTCGGGAGCAGTTTTTGAGGCAGTGTGGCATGCTTGCTGCATTAGTGGTTCCTGCTACTTCAGCCACACAGACAGATAGCAGGAAAACCTCCTACAGGCCAGTGAGGCTTGTCCTTAACCTGAGGTACTCAAGAGGCTCATTGCCTCTTGCCTGTGTTCATATTAGCCAACTTGGGTACACACACACACACACACACACACACACACACACACACACCTGTTCTCCGTATACCTTTCACGTGTACACAGGCTACACTTGTGTCCCAGTTCTCCACACTTCAACATCCAGAGGCACTTTGAGTCAGGTCCTTCTGGGAGCCAGAGCCACCAGTCTACTTGCTCAAGCTCTGGTGTGAAGCAAAGATGCTTCGCCAGCAAGCATGCCGCCTCACTTTCCTCTCCCTGCTCTATATTCGTCCAGATTCATTTCTTGACCTTTCAGAGGCAGTCCCACATGTCATTTTGAAAGTAACCGTTGTGGTCCTCTGCAAGAATTTGCTTCTCTCATCTGCATCAGTGCCCGATGTCTCTTCCTCAGGATCACAGTGTTCTATCTCCGTGGCTCACCAGCCTTCCTTCCCTCTCTTAGTGCAAATGGGAAACTCTAGACTCTATTTCCAACTGAATTCAGTCCTCCTCTCAGGAAGCCAACAGACAAATCTCCAGGATCCATTTCCCTGCAGATCTCCCAGCAGGGTTGTTCCTGGTACCCAAGGGAATCTACCCACAAGCTAAGTGCCTGTCTCAGTCCTAAACAATGAAGGTACAGACTCATCCAAACAAAGGGCATTCAGGGTTTACTTACAATTTGGAAAAAGCTTTACTGTGCAGAGACAGTGCACTGTATAGGAAAGGAGAGAACATTTTCCTCAAAGGAGAGACTGCCCCATTGTTTATACGAAGGGACCTATATTGGAATAGGTAAAACCATTGCTGTAAGAAAGCAGTGCAGTCTGCCCACAGGGAAACTCCTGGCCCTGTCTTGCCTGTGCTTTAAAGGAGGGTGCACCTTGAGGATAAGGAGGGTTAGTGTAATCTCCAGGGCACCTCCCAACCCTGCTTAGGGCGCTACAGTGTTCTTAAAGCCACTCTGAGGAAATTCACCCAACACCTTGTCCCTAGAGCACACAGCCAAGCCAAATATTTGGTTCATAAGCTTTGGAATTCCTCGGGCTTCTATTTGAAGTCACATTCTCCGGAATTCAAAGAATATAATCAAGGAGACCAGAACTGTGGCACGAAGGCATTTTAGAATGTGACACTGTTTCTGGGGGTTTTTGACTCAGTTCCTTCTGAAAATGGGCTATGGTTCATAAGGCCTGGTAGGGAAAGGGGAGTGATCTTCCACCCTAGAAGCTGTGGAAAGCAGCCTGAGGGAGACCCCAGGAAGGCTGGACCTCCCCTCCTCCAGAATCTCACCGCTGAGTCTGTACATTCCATACTATAAACGAACACCGAGCACTTCTCATAGGATAAACTCGGGGTAAGATACAAGGATGCAGACAGCTGTGCCTGCTTTGTCACCCTGTCGTCCTCAGCAGGGCTGCCCTGTAGGCCACACTGAGGGTGCTCAGCCTGGATCTTGCCTTTGGTTATTGATTTGCCCCCAAGTGCTTCCCAGGCTCCAAAGTGTCAGCCTAAATCAGACCTCCCTTCTGCCACCAAGCCTTCATCCCCACCCCTTACCCACGTGACACTCAAAGAAGACAATAGTGGGATGGGATGGAATCTTCTGTTTCCATGAGATAGCTCTTCCCAGGCCTTTACTGCATGCTGGTCTCAGAACTACCTCTCTGAAAAATGAAAGCTGTGGTGATCAATGCTATCCAGAGGCATCGATGCACCTGTGTGCCTGGCTGTGTGCCAGGCTGTCCACACTTTATAATCTGAGGGTATGTAATTTGAGATGAAAATGTATTCTCTGTTGGAAGAATATTTCTTACTATATAATTTAGAGACACGTTCATGCAGGCCACCAAAATGACAGTTCTTTCAGGAAGGGAAAAAAAAAACTAACAACAACAAAAACCCAACCCAGCTGAACCACAATACATTTTCTACTGGGCTCTGAGCTAGACTCCCTCCAGGGGTGTCTCTAGCTGCAGTGGAAAGCAACTCTGGATGAGAGGCAGGGCTATGGCACCAAAAGTGAACCTAAGCATGAGGAGAGGGTGAGGGAGGAGGAGTGGGAATGGCTTCTTTCCATTTAACATGGTTCCACAGGTGGCTAGCAGAAGAGGCAGGTCTACCTTGAAGGCAAAGGTAGAGACATCGGGTCTGCAGAAGCTGTAGGATCTTAGAAGCAATCATGAGCTGCTCCTTTTGGGAGGGGTGTCTGGCCCATGGCTGGTGCTTCTCTGCAGTTCTACAAGATCTCTAGATGAATCAGCCAGCCAGAGTTCAAGACCAAGCAGAGAAGGGAGTGAGCTACAATGAGTCGGCAAAACAATAGGAGATAAACAGGCACCCAGGTCTACAGGGAGGTCAGAAGTTCACAGAACACAAAATAACAGTGTATGAAGTGTTCTTAAGAGTGCAAGGGTCAAGACAATGAATAAAGAAGTGGGCTTTTTAAAGATCATAGCACGTCTAGAAATAAAAAAAAAAAAAATGTAACTGTTAGAACCAAAAGCTCCTGGGTAATTCAAACAGGAGACTCACTATAGATGAAGAAAGACTTAATAACTGGAAAATACCCCCTAAGAAATTACCTAAGTTAGCCCAAGAAGAAAGACAGGTGAACTAAAAGGAAGATGAAGGGAGCAGTGGGACTTAGAATAACAAAGTTTAAATTCCTTACCAAAAATTTAAAGGGCAAAAGTGAGGACAAATGGGGGAGGGGGAGTAGCATCTGGAGTCCCAGAAATGACCAAAGACAAAACACATGCTCAAGAGAACAATGTGTATGAACTCATAAAGTCAGGGGCAAATTCTCTGAAACACTGGGAACCGAGATGGATGACCTACACGCTATATCAATTAGACTGACAGAAAGCCTCAGCACTGTTATATTCACGTCACAAAACACAGATAGAATAGATTCTCAGAGTAAGGGAAAAAAAATAATTTCCAGCCAGAAAAAAAAAAATCTTTGAAAATAAGGGAAAATATATCTGTACTTTTCAGACAAGGCAATATTGAGAGATTTTACCAGTAACCAGGCTTTAACAGAAGTGTCTTAAGTAGGTCTATTAGCAAAATACTCTTGGAAGCATCATCTGGGAAAACTAAATATTTAGCTAGCACAGAATACCAGGAAATGATGACTTCTACAAAAATATGCTAATGATCAGCATAATCCTTAAGTCGGGTCCTCAGTAAAAATGAACTCCACAGTTAAATTGCTACAGTGTCTACTGTTCAACAGGGATGGGTGAAACAACATGGTACTTAACACTAGACTTATTAAGTTACGCATTTATGATATAAATTATAGACAATAGAGGATAATAAAAGCTTCAAATGACCACAAAGTTAAATTAACAGCAAAATGTAAGATATGAGCAGAAAGAATAGAAAATTGAGAAGAAACCGCAGTGAAAAAGCAATAAGGTCATAACGAGCTTCAAAGATCGATACTCATTATAAATGTTAATTGGCTAACTCACTAGCTAGAAGATAGATTGCTAATTAAGGGGAAAAAAACTCAGCCATTTAATGTCAAAAATACTCATTTCAGTTCTGAGAACACATGAAGTTGACACCAATCATAGAAAGAAATACTGGTCTATTTAAGAAGAGAGTCTGTCAAGGCAGAGGGTCTGCCCTATAATCCATATAGAAAGTGACTACCACACAAAGAATAGGAAGGAAAATTCAAAATAAACCAATGATCACCAAACACACATAGAATACTTGCAAAGATGCTGAGCCATGAGAGGAGCTTAAGAAACTGCCTCTGTGCTACCACACTTAGCTGCCTTTTGCAAACATTTTCTTTCTGCTTTTATTTTTTCGTGGTTTTTTTATTCACTTTACATCTTGCTCACAGCCCCCCTCCTGGGCATCCCCTTTCACAGTCCTCCTCCCATCCCTCTTCCCCTTCTCTTCTGAGTGCCTGGGTCCTCCTGGGTATCCACCCCCAACCCTGGCACATTAAGTTTCTGCTGGGCTAGGTGCATCCTTTCCCACTAAGGCCAGTCAAGGCAGCTCAATCAGAAAAACATATCCCACGGAGAAGCAACAGCTTTGGGGATAGCCTCCCCCCATCCAGTTGTTTGGGACTCATTGCAAACATTTTCAAAAAGAAAAATATAGTTGAAACATAATGATCAACCTGTCCAGACAGACCTACATAAAACCACTGTGCTTCCAACGCTAACAGATGTCCATGACAGTTAACCGCACAGGTGGTGTTGAAAGCCAAGAATGATCTCCATGTTGCACAGAGAAACACATGAACATGAATAGTCTTTCATAGTTGTCCAGTTTAAAAAGGACCAGGGAAAAGGAAATAAAGCAAAGAGGTCAGGGGGTCACTGCTTCAAGTCTTCAAGTCCCAGGAATTAGAGGGTAGGTGGGGACATATAAACAAAAATCTTACCTGATGGAGGAGATAAAATATTTATATAAAAGTTCTACAAGATGAGGAAGATTATAGGTGTGAGTGATTTGTGCAACACCAGCCTTTAGATGGCTAGAAAAACAGAGTTCTACCTTTGATAGAAAAAAAAAAAAGTTCTTTCAGACATTCTGACAAGTGGTACTCCAGCATAAGGAAGCTCTCCACAGATGGTAAAGAAATGTTTATTACATAGCTCAAGAACATGACCAGAACCTTTAAAATGACGAAGAAACAGGAACACGAAGTCTATCAGCAAGTCTCTACAAAGGAGAAATTGCTGCAGTGAATTTCTCTGTGAAGACTGTTGTTTGCACCACTCTATGGCCAATGCTTAAACAGAACTTTCTTTAAAAAAAAAAAAAAATCCACAAGAGGCCTGATAGAGTGACTGACTGAGCAGGTAAGGTGCTTGCCAGGAAAGCCTGGGGATCTGAATTCAGTACTCAGACATCATGTCTATTGGTTAGGTTTCTGTTACAGTACATCATGACCAAAAACTGCTGGAGAGGAAATGATCTGTTCCATCTTACAGTTCCCAGTCCATCATAAAGGGAGGTCGGGGTGAAAATCTAGAGGCAGGAATTGAAGCAGAGGCCATAGAGGAACACCGCTCACTGGCCAGCTCTTCATGCCTTCTCTCCTGCTTACTTATACACTCCAGGAGCACCTGCCCAGGGGTAGTCCTGCTCAAGTGATCTCTGTCCCACACCACCAATCATCAGTCAAAAAAAAAAAAAAAATGCCCTCCAGACTCGCCCACAGTCCGATCTGATTTGGAATGATTTCTCAGTTGAGTTCTCCTCTTTACAGATGACGCAAGCTTATACGAAATTGACACAAAGCTAGGCAGCGCTCTATGTACAGACAACCTACTCCATAAGGTCATCTTCACGTGTGTGCTGTAGTATGGGAATCTACCACCACATGCAATAAAAATCAAATGATTTTTTTAATCCACAGGATATAAAATTACAATTTAAAAATCAATAGAACTGGGTGATAACAAAAATAAGTCTTTTTCAAAAATGTTCCTGAAAGTAGTAGAAAAATGAGTGGAGCTAATATGCAAATATGTGTCTTAACAACTCAGGAAACTACATAAACAAGAGATACAAACCAGGATTAACCACGCATACCCCACCCCCAAACACAAACAAACAAACAGACAGAAAAACACACATGTCCACAAGACTGTAAAATGTGTGGGAAAATAATCTTAGAATCTGATCATTGCTTCTTGGAGGAACCAGTAAAACAGGCAACTGTTAACCATGTTGAATGAGTAGCAAGGAGTAAACAATACTGCATATGCAAAGTTCGACAACTATCAACTGGGGTTAGAAAAAAACACTCTATATAGAACCATGAAAGATGACTACAGGAAGATGTCCTCCAGAGTTCAGTGCAAGGAAGGACTCTGAAGTGCATGCCCTATCATTTGTCAGCCCTTCCAGCGTGAGGAACAAGATGGAATAGTCAACTGGAAAGAAATGCATTAGATCAATAGCTAAAAATCTTACCACAAAGAGAAGACTGAGTTCTATTTTAACAGACAAGCCCTACATTTTAACAAATATTGTATTCTGATATTGTAATAGAAAGCTTCCAAAGAATTCAAATGGAGTGTTGCCATAATACAGGCAAAACAATCAGTTGTTCCAGTTAGCCTCTCTGATGCTGTGATAACCACTCTGATCAAAACCAAACTGGGGTGGAAGGGGAGAGTTTATTTGGCTTGCAGGTCCCAGTCCATCACTGATGGATGCCAAGTCAGGATCTAAAGCAAGAATCTGGAGGCAGTAACTACGACAGAGATCAAGGAGAATCCTATCCTACTCACTGACTCGCTCGCACTGCCTCGCTCAGTTAGCTTTCTTGCACAGAAGGGGATGGGCACTCTTACATCAACCACCAATCAAGAAAATGCCTTGCAGGCACTCCAGCCTGATATAGCTGTCTCCTGAGAGGCTCTGGCAGTACCTGACTACTACAGAGGTAGAGGCTCACAGCCATCCATTGAACTGAGTGCAGGGTCCCTAATGAAGGAGTTAGAGAGGGAACCAATAGCGTTGAAGGGTTTGCAACCTCTTGGGACGAACAACAATTTGGACTGACCAATGCCCTCAGAGCTCCCAGGGACTCAACCACCAACCAAGGACTATACATGATCGGACAGATTGTTCTGACAGCATGTGTATAGTAGAGGATTGCAAAGTCGGTCATCAATGGGCAGAGAGGCCCTTGGCCCTGTGAAGGTTCTGTGCCCCAGTGTAGGGGAATGACAGGGCTGATAAGTGGGAGAGGGTGGGGTGGCAGCCATGGGGAGGGGGGAGGCAACAGGGGTTTGTTCTTGTTGTTTTTGTTTGTTCATTAAAAAGAAAAAAAGAACAAAAAAGAAAATGCCTTACAGATATGTCCACAGACCAATCTGATGGAGGCTAGTCCTCAGTGGAGATTCCCTCTTCCTGGCTCTTTCAACTTGACGACAACTAACCAACACACCACATTAAAAAAAAAAGAAAATTCTGATTACCCTAATAGAAAAACAGAAAACTGCACAAAAATGTCAGCATTGCATCATGGGAAGAAAACTGACCACTGCAAATTAACATGGGAGGGGACTTTACCAAGTTACTATCGTTTACGCTATGGTATCATCAATAGGCTTGATAATAGAAACCGTTAGAACCATAATAACTGCATAATACTGCGCTTTCTCTCCGAGATGCAGATCCTAGCACACACTCTCTATGTCTCTCTCTCTATGTCTCTCTGTCTGTCTCTCAGTCTCAGCTCTCTGTCTGTCTCTCTGTCTCTCTCTCTGTGTGTGTGTGTGTGTGTGTGTGTGTGTGTGTGTGTGTGTGTGCATGCTCATGTGCACACACCTTTATGTGGTCATGAGTGAATATAGGTCATGAGACTAGAAAGGGGACTCAGAAAGGAGAAAAAAGATGCTTGAAAGAAGCAGCTCAAGGGATAAAAGAATAAATATTCTATGAAAATGGACGGAGGCGGCTGGGGGCAGGAGTGGAGAGGAGGAACAAGCAAAGCAAAGTGGGCATTGCACATGTAGTCAATCCTATTACTGCGTATGCCCACACCTACGCCATTATTATTTCAACATTGCATTCAAAGTCCTAGATAATAAAAAAAAAAATTAAAGCTTGAAAGTGTAAATCCCAGCATGAATTTGGAGGGGTCATGAAGTCCCAAGGGTACTGAGGAGACTTTGGCAGGTGATGACTACATGGGGAGGGAGACGTTTAATTCAGGGACGTGGTCTCTGTAGACTGTCCATGTTCTGAATGGGATGGGCCCATACCCATTGGAAGTAGGCAGCACTAACTAGACTCAGTGGGTAAATGAATGAATGAATGAATTAATTAATAAAAGAGGACATGATGTTGACAGGGGCCCGTGGTGAGGGGACTCTTGGAGGACTTGGAGGAGGGAAGAGGGACTGTGGATATAATTATAACACATTGCATGTATGTGCAAAATTCTCAAAGAACAAATTAAAATACATATTAAAACGTAAACAAAGGAAACAGGAGAACAGGAAGAGAGGAAGAAATAAGTCTTATCCCTGCGGGTAAGCATCTCAGTAGCTTCTACAAGCTGTTCTCTATTGTCCTCTAAAAGCCCGCAAAGTTACTCTAAAGAAATGATACTTAATCTCCAAAGTGCTCTTGTGTAGTGCATGTCTGGAAAGAGTTTACTCTGGTGCTACTTATGGATATTTACTGGCACTGTGGGTGATGTTCTCTTTTTCTTCCACAAGTTAAGAATTTCCAACTTTTTTTTTTTTGTATAGAAAGAGCTGATTCTTCTCATACTGAGAAAGCAGAATAAATTAAAATAAAAAGTAAGATCTTTGCACAGGTAAGCGTTATTCAGACCAGTTGCACCTGGGTTTCTTAGACGCTAATTAAAAGGATTCTTTGTTTTCATCAGATACTAGACTGGAGGGGTGGCATCAGGGTTATTTGTTCACAGAAGGCCCGGTAAGAAAATGCCTCTGAGCAGCAGACACTAAACCTCCTGCACCTCTGTCACGATGTAGACACTGCTAGCTCTCTAAGACCATTACAAACAAATATGGTCCTGTGTCTGCCACGGCCCGGTCTACAAAGCTGTTGACATAAAGGAAATATATCTCTCATCAATCAAGTTTGCTGAGCTGTCTTTTTAATTAATTCAGTGTTTTAATGTTGACCTTGATGAGATTTCTGAGATCCCTAGGTGGTCTTCCATGTTGTTACATTTCTTGGCTAGAGCTTCCAGGAGGCAAAGTGGTGAGCAGAGTAATGACTCTGATGGTCTGGGAGCTTTGACCACCGCTGAAGGCAAAGCTCTTAGCTCAGTGTTGTATATCTGGCAACACATCATGTTCCGAATTTCAGATTGTTACAGATGGCTGTTGTCTTTGTACGTATCCCACAATGCATCTTCATGTAGTTTACTGACATGAGTGTGTTTGTTTCCTTCGGTAAGCCAATGGACTTGATGAGATGGTCAAAGCCTGACTTGCCTTACACAGCTCCATGATTGTGAAGCATGCTCCTCTTGATCCCAGCAGATGTTAGCAACACTCAAATGGATTCTTTCCATGTTTCAGATTTTTACAGCTATCTAGATAATTGAGATTTATCTGCATAATTAAAGTTTCTAATTTTTTTTATTTTGCAAAAATTGGCAACCACTTTCATAATAGATATTATAATTTCAGCATTTCTGGTGTCCTAAAATACACATCATAGAAAGTAACACATATGTCCGGTGTAGAAGATACTCACAAGCAAGGGAAAGAACCAACATGTGGTTGCCAAACACACGCCCAATTAGAGCAGTCTGGAAGCCCACAGGGATACAAGTAGCTGCCCCATATTGGTTCAAGCTAAATAGCTTCAGGTTCCCAGTGAAGAGTTCAACACATGACAGAAAGTAAATGTTTCTCTTTATCTTGTAATTTGTTTCGTATCCACAGGGTTCAGGGAAACATTTTTAATCAAACTTATTTATTTATGCCTGTTTAAGCTATGAATGTCTGCCTTTCTTTTTGTCGTTGGCTTTTTCATAATTCATTTTACTTCCTCTAACCCCCTGTGCATGTATCTGGAAACCAGGCTACGCTGTGCCTGCGCAGCCGTCTCTCAGACTTTTCATTTCACCTTCCAGTCCATCTCCAAGAAAGGAAGGCTTGAAACTTACTCCATGTGCATTTCAGATTTGGTTATTTTTACAAAAGGTTTATTTCAGTAATTCTGGCTTGTTTCATTCATTTTTTCCCCCTGCAGTCCTCACAGTTGCTGGACATTTCTTTAAGGCTTATCATCAACTTCCAGGCTGTATATTATTTATGTGAGTTGTGTTTTAGTTTCCTTTCCAGCTGTTCATGGTAACACAGGGACTCAGTTGAATTTGTACGTTGACCTTGTACCCTGAAATCCTGCGAAACCCTGAGAAACCTTGTACTGGGAGCATTTGGCTGACCTTCTGAGATGGTCTACACTGACAATGTACTGTCTGCATTCAAGTAGAGATGGCTTTGGACAAGGTCTGTATTCCTCTTCCTCAGTGCCTTCCCTCCTGTTTCCTATTTGTCTGCTTGCACCACTTGCAGCTTCCAGAACAGTTTCGAGTGGAAGCAATACAAGTACATGTCCCTGCCTAGTTCTTCACCTGGAGGAAACCACCATTATAGCTGTTAAACGTAGCATTACCTGTGGCTTTCTCAGGGTATCTTTTGTTCATTCAAGGAGGTACACTTTAATCTCTCATTGTTTGCACATGTTTTATTTATTTATTTTTTGTTAACCTGAATAGATGTTGAATAGGAAAATGATCTTTATTGGTTTTGTTTTATACTCAGATACTATCTAACCTTGTACTCCAAACTTGAGATTCTTTTGCTTTAGCCTCAGTCCTCTGATTACAGGCACACCCCACCATGTCCACTGAACACATTTTCCAAATCTACTGAAATGATATTACTACTTTTTTTTTCTTTGATTTTTGATAAATAACATTTCCTAGTCTCCTAATGTTGGATTAGCTCTTCATTCCTAGAAAGCAACAACGTAGTCGCAGGGCATTGCCTACCATATACACTGCTGGACATGGTACCTTCTCTTAGGCATTTTAAAATCTGTGCTGGGGAAGCCCCTCAGTTAGCAGCCTTCCTGTAATATCCACATGACTTTTGTAAGAGAAGAGGGCTGATCTCAGGGAAAGAAGTTGGGGGGGGGGTATTTTTCTCTACCCTCTTGTCTGAGCAAGTTTGCATAAATGTGTCTAGTACTTCTTCCAGAAACAGCTGATGGAACTCACCAGAGAACTTCTCTGATCTTGGAGATTTTTCCTGTTGGAAAAATGTTACCCCACGTGGAAAGGCTTCTAAATGGATCTGCTGCTCATAGGCTCTCAGTTCTATTCACATTCTGTTGCCTCTTTGACTCAGCTTGTTCTGTACAAAGGGTTCTTCTGTTTTGTTAAAGCTTTGAGTACACTCCACGAGGTAGTGACTCACATTTTCTCACTGCATTTTGTATAAAGCCTGGAGTGATAACTGGTTTTGTTCTTGATATTGCTCATCATCACTGGCTCTTTTTACCTAAGGTCCAGGAGATGACCAACTGTACTGATCTTTTTAAAACTTCAGCTTTTCTTTCATCAATTTTCTTTTCTATTTTTTTTTTAAGATTTATTTATTACTGTAAATAATTACACTGTAGCCATCTTCAGACACACCAGGAGAGGGCGCCAGATCTCATTACAGGTGGTTGTGAGCCACCATGTGGTTGCTGGGATGTGAACTCAGGACCTTTGGAAGAGCAGTTAGTGCTCTTACCCGTTGAACCATCTCTGCAGCCCCTCATCAATTTTCTTAACATTACTCTTTTTAAATTCTTTGGCATCTCTTCTTATATTCTGTGTTAATTTTAATTGTCAACTTCATACAATCTAAAAATCACCTAGGAAGGGAGTCTCAATGAGGCACTGTCTAGATCAGGTTGGTCTGTAGGCAATACCTATGGGGGGTTGTCATGGTTATGATAGTTGAATTACGAAGACCCACCTACAGTGGGTGGTGCCATTCCCTAGGCTGGGGATCCTGAACTTGATTAAATCAGAGAAAGTGAGTTGAGCCCTAGCATGCATGCATTAATTCATTGCTCTTTGCTCTTAACTATGGATGTGATGTGACTGATTCTCTCATGCCTCTGATACGGTGCCTTCCCTGCTATGAATAACTATAACCAGCAATTGTGAGCTTTCTCCCGTAAGCTGGAGAATTTTATCATAGCAACAGAAAACAAAACTGAGTCGTCATTTTTCTTTCAGTTCTTTTGCCTTGTTTTGGTGAGGAAGTTCTCTCTTTTCTAGTTGCTTAAGGGTAAGCATTGATTTAAATTTTCCTTTCCAATACAGACATTTTCATGTTATAAATTTCTGTCTCTGTCCTGCCTTGGCTGTGCCCCACAAGATTTCTTATAATGATTTTCATTTTCATTTAAATCAAAATATTTTCTGACTCCCTCTACCTCCTTGACCCATGTGTTACTTAAGTACATTATTCTATTTTCGGATATTTATACATTTTTCAGATTATTCTCTGTTCTGTTACTAGTTTCTAAATTAATGCTATTTTTGCCAGAGGGAAACTTGCATAGATTTTAACCACTCAATATCTGTAGGGTTATTTTGCAGCCTAGAATGTAGGCGTGATAGATGCCCTACACTTGCACATAAACACATGGTGTCTATCATGGGGTGTCTGTAACTGTCCCTCTGGCCAGAGTGGAGGCAGATTCCTGTCGGTTTTCCAAAGGCGAAAACTTGCCACCTTCTTGCTGTTGCAGGAGGTGCTGCTGAAGCCTCCAGCTCCACCTGAAACCTGCCTGCACCGATTTCTGTTCTGTCCATGTTCATCCTGTGTGGACGCTTCTGGTTAGAACTGTTTGGTCCTTCCTGACACTTTCTGGGTATTTCTACTTATGCAACCTCCTTTTCATCTCTGAATTCTTTCTTGCCTATTAATTATCCCCCTCCTTCCAGTGCTCTGGACACACTCTGAGACAGGTATCACCCCCTCCCTTTAACTTTCATCTAGTCCATAGCATTGTATTGAAAGCAAGTTTCTGAATAGACATCACATATTTGTGCTAAAAATCTAAAAACCTCTGCCTGTCAACATGGAGTTAAGCTTCAGGTTTCAATATCCACTTTATAGTTTGTTTTACATGTTATGTAAAACAGCAAGAAGGTGACATGGTTTCAGCTTTGGAAAATTGACAGGAGTCTGCCCTCCACTCTGGCCAGAGGGAAAGCTACAGAAACCGCGTGACAGACAGCATGTGTTCATGTGCAAATGCAGAACATCTATCATGTACGTCTGTCTATCTTGTTCTCCTATGGTATGATCCTTCTCTTTTTTTATACCTGATTTTGTGTTGAATAATTACATAGTGTTTTTCATATTTGTTTTTTGGGGGAGCAGAGGGCTTTAAAGCATTGAGATTGCTGAAGCAGATTCATATTTGTTTTTTGGGGGG
>JADRCC010557958.1:0-10066 GCA_019843855.1 Hylomyscus alleni | reverse complement strand
GTGTGGAGGCCTGTCCTTGTTCAACACTGTCCAACAACCATGGTCCCTATTTATACATCCCAAGCTGGCAGCTTACAGCTAGGAAGATCAAGAGCACATTTTAATAAAGGGAGGCTCAAAAGTCCTTGCTGTGTGAAGTCCTGGGAGTGAGGGAATTGGATGATTTTCTTCAGGTTTCAAGATTATGAGAAAGAGGAAACCGTGCACCCTCATCATTAATGCTTCTACATTGCCACAGTACTCGATGTTATTGTAGCTTGGTCAAGTTGCTAGATAATTCTGTTGGACTCTTGTGAGTCTGTCACCCAGACAAGGAGAGAATTACCTCTCTAACACATGAAATTACTTTCCAAATGAGGTTACTGGAGCCTTATAAGGGCAAGCTTTCCCTTCCCCACCCCCAGCCCTTTAGAAATCCCTTTTATTTCTTTTGAAAGCTGATTTTAAGGGCATAGTTGGGAACAGCTGATCTTTTTGTTACTAAAATAGGGCACAAAGTCCTAGGAGAAAATGTTAAAGTGATTGCATCACTCAATATAATTTAAATTTTCTACTTAAGAACAGGCTGTCTTTTTATATAAAATGTCAGTCCTGCACCCTTCACCCTCAGCCTTTCTGGAAGTGTTGCCAAGGTACTTTTCCATGGTAGGAACAATTTTTCCCCTCTCTCCTCGTGTGTGTGTGTGTGTGTGTGTGTGTGTGTGTGTGTCTATGTGTGTAATTAAGTAATGTCTTTTACTGCTGTAGGGGCACATATATATTAAAAGGTTAGAAGATGATTCGAAGGAGTCATTTCTCTCCTCCCATGTGGGTCTTGGAAATCAAATTTAAGTGCAGGCTTGGCAGCAGTCTCCTTTATATGTTGAGCCATGCAGCCTACCTGGATTTTGTTTTAAAGTCTTTTGTTCCCTTGTATGTGCTAGTTGATCCGGGTGACAGCTGAAATCCAGACATCACAGGTCAGTGCAGAGGGGTCCCAGTACCTGACTCTAAACACATGGGCTAAAATGTCACACATGATCCCCATCTTTCTTGCCATGGTTGATCTTGGTTGTCAACTTTAGTGGGCTGCAAGATGCCTAGAAAACTAGTATAGCACAGTCCTAGGGGCATCTGTGTAGATGATTCCAGAGACCTGTGGCATGAGGGCTGGAGAAGTGAGGAGGGAAGATGCACTCTGAACATAAGTGGTATCATCCAATCACCTGGGAGCTGCACAGGAAGGAAGCTGGTATATGACAAATGTCCCCTCCCCCTTCTTTCCTTCCTTTCCTCCCTCCCTCCCTCCCAGCTGTCTGCCTGTCTGTTTGTTCCTCCCTCCCTCCTTCCCTCCCTCCCTCCCAGCTGTCTGCCTATCTGTCTGTCCCTCCCTCCCTCCTTCCCTTTCTGTCTCTCCCTCCCTCCCTCCCTCTCTCCCTCTCTCTCTCTCTCTCTCTCTCTCTCTCTCTCTCTCTCTCTCTCTCTTTCTTAAACAACCCCCCTTTAGTATCTGAGACTTTCAGTGTCAGAAGAAGTCACACTCCATCCAGCCTTTGAATTTATTTTCCTAACAACTTGACATAGGGCTTAGACCCACAGCCTCCCAGGACAGCTGTATCTTTCTGGTTTTCCATCTTCTAGCACTGAGCAGCAGCTATTGCTTTTCTCAGCCCTCCAGCCTGCAGACAGCCACTTTGAAACTAAGCAGGCTCTGGTTGTCCAATAAATCACTCTCTAAGTTTATACATATTCTTTTGGTTGTGTTCCTTTGTAGACTACTATGGCTAACCAAGAGCTACAGAGATTTCTATTTATATGCCCATAGTAAAACATCAACTAGTTATTTTTCTCTTTTGAGTTCAATAGTCTGTCATAGAAATTAATGGCTGGAAGGATCTCTACTGTTGCTCTAGGGGGTAACATTTCTCCTCAGGAAACACAAAATGACTCTTGGAGTGGTTATTAAGTCCACAGCCCACAGGCCTGTGGCCAGCAGAACTAGCAACAGAAAGCCACTCTTTTGTCTCCTCCTCAATCATTCCTAAGGTACCCATGGAAAGAAAGGGTCATACCATACACTGTGGTGGGCATTAGCCTGATTCCCCTGAGAGCTCTCATAAATCGGGGTTCTCATAGGCTCCCACATACAGTAGTTCACACAGGCATGCTCAGGTACCTGTCAGGAGAAGGTATGTCCGGTGCTCAGACAGACTGTTCTGTATCATCCAGGGAAAGCAACTCAAAGACAGCTTCCCACCCAGGACAAGTGTCAGAACTGAGTGAGCCAGAAGATGACACCAGTAAGCCTGGTGCACACAAAGGGAAATTCAGGTCTACACCAAGCTCAACCGTGTAAGTTTTGATGGAAACATCTCTTAACCACATTAATGACTCTGGAAGGTCTCATCTTTGGAATGATAATAATAGGGCTTTAGGAAGAACTATGGGAAGGGCCTGGGATATTTTTAACTATATGGTTAAAAATAATATAGTATACAAAATTCAAACTTAATTATAGTGAGTGAGTGAGTGAGTGTGTGTGTGTGTGTGTGTGTGTGTGTGTGTGTGTGTGTGTGCTTATTAGCTAGTATGGCCCATGGCTGGGTGGCTTATGAATAACAGAAATCTAGTATTTTATTTCTAGCCACTCGTGACCCAGACCAAGAAATTGGAAGCTTTGGTGTCTGTCGAAGAGCTGTTTCATATTGGTGCTTTTCACTAACAAGTCATAAGTGTTACATGGGGCAAGGCAGGAGAGACATAAGTGCCCAGCTTTATGAGCCAGTCTCCTCTCAAAAGTCCCACATCTGAATGCCTTTATCATGGGAGTCAGGGATTCAACACAAGGACATGGTAGGGACACAGCATCCAGACTCCAGAAGGATGTGTGTCTGTCTGCCTGTCTGTCTGCCTGTCTGGGTGGGAGGGAATGCAAAGTGAGAGGGCGATAGAAACAATCTGCACGTTCTCCACAGTTGTCTGAAATGCATTGAACGCCCTTTTAAAAATGATAGCAGACACCTGGATATGGAGGGAGCAATGCCTACACAGTTTTCAAAGCCTCATCTGAAATATGATCTCTTTGGTTCTTAATTCACCCACTTGATAAGACCAGAAAGAGAGATTAAGCTATCCGTATACCTGGGCCAGTTTCTAGGAAGTCGGTGCCTTTAGATGCGTGCTGCTTCAGGAGGCTACATGGATTTTTGAACCCAGAAGACTGCTATTATAATATTATTAGCTACAAGGCCTCATAATCAGCGGCCCTACACTTGCCTGTCGAGTAAACCTCAGCTGTATTCATCTCTCTCATTATCTACAAATAAACTTCGAGAACGCAGGCACTCTGACAGAGTGTGCCAGATTTGCCTCCACGGAAGCTCTGGTCTGTCGTGCTCACTCCTCATCTGCCTCTCTGCCTATCCACCCACCTGACAGGCCTTCCCAACATCCACTTGTTTTCAAGCCCTTTTCTTTACAGACCTTCAAAATTGACTTCTGCAAAGTCTTTTTTTTTGTTTTTTGTTTTTTTAAAAGCTGGGTAACAAACAGCTCAGTGGGACCATGGGTTATATACCTTGGACTAAACCACCCCCTCCAAAAAAACATTCGTTCTTTTGAGGACAAACTATAGCCAAACTCACTTTCACTAACTTTTCTAACGTTCACTAACTTTACTAACTTTTCTCTTAATGAAAAAGAAGTCTGTGTTTGTTTAATAGCTAACCATTACGTCAGGTCTTACAATGAACCTGTGGTCTCTACCTGCTCTTCTCTAACCGTAACCCCACCCACAGCTCATTCTTTTAAACGTTTCTTTGCCTGGTTTTATCTAATTAAGATGTGTATATTACTATTCTTGACTATGAATTACTGATACTAACTATCGCTCACCTACGAGGGATGGTAAGCAGCTTAAAATTTGATGGCTTTCTCTTTTTCATCCAGATGACTGGTAACTTCACGAATCTATCCCACATCTGGTGAAATTCACGTTCAGATTTTATAATATTATGACAGTGAAGTATCACTCATACTTGAGTTGTAAGATCACACTTCATTTCCTGCGTCGCTGGTGAGCATTGTGCCCCTCTTGGTGGCTTAGCTTTCTAACTATGGAGCGGAGGTCTTTACTGCCTCTGAAAAGTCTCCATACGATCCCTTGATGCTGCAGGTTGAGTGCGCCTTCTCCAAACACCTGAAAGCCCAAACGCCTCAAACCCAGGAGCTTTATGATCAGTGACAGTTAGAAAATAACATGCCACAAAACCTTATTTCATGTGCAAAATTATATAAAACAGTGTATAATCTTACTTTCAGCCTATGGCTACAACGTTCACCTGAAACAGAAATGAACTCTGTGCCCCTAGCAGCTCCTACCCCTAAGATATCTCTTTATAATAACCCCTAAAAGGCAATTCTGAAACATTTCTATCCCCAGGCATTTTGGGTGCAGAATTCTACATTTCATAAAAAAAATCCTCATATAATTTGTGTTTCCTTTTCCAAGGTAATAATCACACAAGCCGCCGGCATGGGGCTTTCCACACCAGCAGTCCAGGCTCCAGGACCTTGCTGGACCTGGGCCTTCTACTGGGCAATCCGTTACTCCCAGACTACTGTTCTTGAGAGAACATACCACCAGTAAAACTACGTGTCTAAAAATATTGAGGGTGTGCTTACCCTTGATTAAAGCTTAGACTATGTACCACAAGTGTTTCTTTAGCACTTTTTAAAGGCAACTAATCATTTCTTTCTACAGTTTTTCTTCTTATCCAACATGATTATAATCTCACCTTTATCTTGAAATGTTCAATCGACAAAGCCAAGGTAGACTCAGTGTGTACAATATGATGTTCACACTCTAATTCATGGCCACATCCATCATCCCCAGGCTGCATGCTATAGTCATTGAGGCCCTCCTCTTGTAACTCAGAGTTTGTGCCATCCCAGCCAACATCCCCCATTCTCTCCACACTTTAGCTCATGACAGCCACTGTGCCATTCTTGACTACTGTAACTTTGACCCTGTCAGATTTCACATACAAGTAATATCACACAGGATTTATTTTTCTATGTCTGACTTATATATCTTTCAGGACCAGATGCTGTTGCAAATGAAAATGGCTCCTTTTCTAAAGGCCATGTCGTATCCTCTTGGGCACATGGACTATCTTCTTTATCCATGGACCTGCTGATAAAGTATTGTCATATAGTGGAATATTATGAACAATATTATAATGGATTTGAGTAGGAGTTGGGGGTTCACAGTTTGATATCATTTTCCCTATATCTATGCTATATGTATTATATATTATATAATTATAGAATAATTATATATCATGTTACATGTTATATGTGATATTTTATATTTTAATTTATTTGCCTTTGTAAAGATTATATATATTTCAAATTTTATATATGTGCAAATTTTTATATATATGTATGTATGTGTGTGTGTATATATGTATATATATCCCCAAAAGCATGAGTGCTGGACCAAATTATAGTACTGCTAATTGTTTAGTGAAGTCCCCCATTATTTTGCATAATGGCTGTATAATTTATATCCCCACCATCAATGCCTAGAGGCCTTTCCTCCACATCCCTGTCAATACTTACTTCCTCCTCTTTATCAGGCCTGACGTGACATCTCCCCATGGTTTTGATTTGTATCTCCTTGACTAATGGTGTTGGCCATTTCTCACATACCCATTGATCATTTGTTCACATTCTTTAGAAAAATGTCCTAGCCATTTTAAGTCAGAATATTTGCCTTTGAGGTACACATGTCCTCATATATTTTAGATTTGAAATCTTAATTACACATTTACTTTGCAAATATGTTCTCAGTTCTGTAGGTCGTCTTTTCACTTTATTGATTGCATCCATGTGCAGAAGTTAAATCAACTCCACTGGTCTATTTTTTGCTCTTGGGGGTTTGCAGATTTTAAGTCATATGAAGAAATCATTGCTAAGACCAATATCTTTTTATAACTTTAAAAGCAACCCTGCCTTAAGCTGTTTTACTGTTACTCCTGGACACCTGATGCCTTTTAGACCTCCCCCTCCCCCTCCCCCCTCCTCCCCATCCTCTTCCCTTCCTTCTCCACCCTCTCCTTGTTTCTCAGACAGACTGCTAACTTTGCACATGATTTCACCCCCTATCAGCTGTGTGATTCTGGGGAAGTTACTTAAGTTACTTCTCAGTTACCCTAGGTTCCTCATTTTAAAAGCTTCCTTCAGAAGTCTTGGAGGGGTATAAGGAGGGGCAGTTAACACTAAAAGTTCTTTGAAAAGCCACGTGGAAACCTTTTATTCTGTCTTCTAGCTGGAGCCCCACACGGCCTGTCTTCTGAAGGAGTGCATCTCTGGGTTCTATGGGTTTAAATCCCATGCCCTGAGAAGGGCTCCAGGTAACTGGGTCAGGGTCCTCCTCCGTGGCTTGCTTTTAATTTACTCGCTTTGGTAAAGGTCCTATCTTCAATTATCATCAGATTGTGAGGTACTATTGGTTGGTACTTCAAGACATGAACTGGGGAGAGAAAGATGATTCAGCCATCACAGCAAAACATGTTCAAGTAGGAAGCTGCTCTAGCTAAGACAAGGGATAGCAGATGGGAGGTCCTCAATAATTCTCTACCAACAAGAAGATGAGTAAATTCATACAAATAACAGTAATGGTGAAGGGGGAGAAAAATTATATTTTGCAGTGTGTATCAATACACACCTTCAGTCCCATGACTGCAGAGGTAGAGGCAGGAAGGTTTCTGAGTTCCAGGCCAGACTGGTCTTTATAGTGAGATCCCTCTCTAGAAGCAAGGAAAGAGTTATGTTTTTAATCTATAGAGAAACACAATACAAGAGCTCATAGGACTCAGAGTAATCTAAGTGAGATGCTCTGATGACTGGGGATTAGTAGTTTGAAAAAATCCCTGAGATCGCATATAAGCAGTTGAGAAAGTTCTAGTGATATCAAATACCTTGACAAGAACTGGGAGTAAACTAAAAGAACGGATGTGGTCAAAGGGATGCATTGGCAACAACATGGAATTAGAATGGACTGGCCCACATAATGCATTCAATATACATGTACCCCATCTTATTTAACTTCTTAGGTATATGTTTAGGGTTTGTATTAGGAATTATATATATATCTTCTTTTGGAAATGGTGAACATTTTATCTTATTTTACGAGTTATATACCTTTTTAGAGATAAAATCAGTTGTCTTAAACCTTGGCATGGTAATGTGCCAGGCTTTAGAAACAGCAGCAACATGAAGGCATGCCCACCTCTTGGTGGGGGTGGGGCACAGCTGAGGTAGTAGAATTGAGCACAGGCTACAGAGAGTATATAGTCTCAGAGCAAATTCTCTGTGCAGTAATTTTAATAAAACCTCTGCAGATCAAAGGAACAATTTCTTGCTAGCCCTGATGCATTCTGACCAGCTCTGTTTTTCTAAGCTTGAATATAAAGATGAAAGTAAATAGCTATCATTTCTTATTGTGAAAATAAAACAAGACCAGTCAAATAAAAACAGCAGAAGCCACTTACTCTAAGCTTGGAAGGAGTCGCTTAGGCAGCAGTGTTTAGCCAAGGTGGGGGTGGGGTGGGGAGTCAAGGGAAGACTGAAATATCTGGCAAGGAGGGTGTCTTCTGGGGCTAAGTTAGAAGCGTCTTCTTGGTTTTTTCTGGTTAAGTTAGAACTATAGACAAAACCCTGGAAAGGTGTGATTTGTGAATCAGGTCACTGCCATTTAGTCTAGTGGAACAGAAGCCACCGCCAAGTTTCCTAGATTGTGGCTGAACCCAGGCGTGCACTCTTTTGCAAGCCTAGCTTATACTGAGCTGCTTTCCTTGGTAGGTTATTTTAGTGAGGCTGGTGTGTCAGGCAGGCTCTTGAAGGCCTCAGAGTCACAGCTAAAGAAGTAACTGCATTCAGCCAAGACTGCTTTTATCTCTAAAATTAAAATAACTACCCCTTTCTTGCAAGGTTTTGTTCAGACTCAAAACACAAAACAAGGAAACCTATCACCTAGGATGGCCCTGGGTGCAGTTTAGATGCCAGCTCTGTCCTGAGACTGTAACTTCTCTAGAGGGCCAGAGCAGGGAGCAAACATTTCTCTTCTCTAACAGGGGGGCTCCTCCTACAAGGCTCACCTTTAAGCGCATGGCTCTCAGTCATTCACCTCATCTTTGCCCTATTGCCATTTTTAGTGAAGATATCACTGTGGTCCAAAAAGTTAGAAGTGTGCCTTAAAACAGTAAGATTATACTACTATGTAAATCTTAAGGAATTGCTTTTGTTGCTTCTCCACAGTTCACCCCTCACTTTTACATAAAACTGCTAATCCTCCTCATTTGTGGCTTAATTCCACACTAATCTGACATTTTTTTTTTCCTTCCTCAATCCATTTCATTTCAAAGCAAGTTCAAGCTCCTTGAGACTGTTCAAATATTTAATCATGGAGAGAGCAATGTGGGAGCCCTAACATAATAATTACTGGGTAATTCCTCTTTCCACCCAGGTGAGGTCATTCATCCATGATGGAGTTCTTAAAGAGAGCAGCGTCGAATGGAACAGGACAGAGTTCCACTCTCATCATTCCTGTGCCCTTGGTCACACCACTGGCACAGGGCTCCTGGGACCTTCTCCAACTGAAATACAGCCACACTGGGAAGAAAGGCACACTGGGAAGAAAGCCACACTGGGAAGAAAGGCAAACAAAGTCTCCCACAGGCGGAAGCTCAGAGAGGAATGCAAGAGCTTTTCTTTTTTTAGTGCTGAATGCAAAGAGGTGAGTGTGTGTGTGTGTGTGTGTGTGTGTGTGTGTGTGTGTTGGGGGGGTTGCCAGAGGGTTATTTTAACCTACAGTTTCAGCTGCTCTTGGCTGCTGGATTTTGAATGTGCTACTGTAACTTCTATGCATGGGTGTTTACATCTAAACTAGCCACGATCAAACTGCTAATCTTAACAAGCTGCTAATCTCAAACAGAGAGTGGGGTTCTCGGTGTGTGATGGCTCTTCTCCTTGTACAAGTAATGCTTTCTATTTTCAACCTACCAAGGGTTTTAATCCATTTTTTTATATCAACTTTTAAGTGTCTCTCAGGAATTTGGCACTCTGATATTTCTGAACGATATGCAACAACCTGCCAACTTTAATGAAAATAAATCCCAAAAAGAAAATACCATTGTTAACACTTTTTTTTTGTTTTTTCCATCTAGATTTATAAGCCCAATGTCAGAGCTCCTGGATCATAAGTAAGGGTGGATGAGTCAACGAAGTGGGGCTGTAACACGGGGCTGCATTTTCCTCAGCTTTATCCCAACCAGAAAAGAAATGTCCCTCTCTGTCTCTGAACACTAAGTAGCCTGAATGAAGACATACTGGTAATTAATGCAAGTCACTCCAGGGACTTAGAGACACTCTAAGAAATGATTTTGAAAACATTTTGGTCAAATGTGACAGCCACCATATCAGGAAGATTTCTATTTCAAGATATCAATGACTGGGTGACTCGGGATAGTCAAATCTGGAATTCTGAAATAGAAGAGTATCTTGATGTATGTTTGGCAATTGCATAGTGATGAGCTCTGCTATTTCTCAGTATTCAGTTATTAAGGGCAGCAGTTGTGCCCTGAAATGGTTTTCATTTTAAAAGGTCATTCCATGTATGATATTAATGTTTCTCCAAGTTAAGGCAGCAAGGTGAAATAGTCTCACATCAAACTGAGCTGCAAGACCTCACCCGCGCTGAGATTCTATGCTGCTGGACTCTCAGACTACAAGCCAGGATCTGCATTCCCTCGTTTAAAAAAGCTGAGCTTGAAACAGATCAAGTGCTAAAACTCATAAGCTCAGTTACATGTGATTATGAAATAAGCACTTAACTAGCAAGAGAAATCACATGACCTCAGAGCAAATGCCAACAATTCTGAAGGCCATCATAGGACACAAAGGAGGACATAGACTTAAGGGTAAGGCCATGTGGATTAAAATCCACTCGGTTCAGAGGAAGCCCTCTGGATATATTTATTGGAGTTTTTGGACCTATTCACAAGGCCTTCCCCCTCAAAGTGGC
>JADRCC010557957.1:0-11162 GCA_019843855.1 Hylomyscus alleni | reverse complement strand
TAACACCAGAGAGCTGGTAGGGGCTTATTAACTGTATTGAACATTTTATCATTTGCTTTTGACTTTATGTATAGTTATGATGCCAGATTAGATTTATTGCAGCTTCAAGTTGTATTAAACGATATTTTGCTTTATGTAATACTGTTTTAAAATGAAAGTTTGTTTATTTTTAAAAAAAAAACTTGGTTCTAACCAATTACATCACATATACATATCCACTTATTTAAAATTATTTTTTTTTAGAAAATTATACTAATGACACAGAAAAATAATTTTTGATTTTAGTTTAAGAAATATCTTTGTCCTAATATGCTACTGAAATTTGCTGCAACATATCTTCAAATGTGTATTTTTTTTATACAACTCATATTAACATTGGCTTTATTAACTATAATTTTCCAATTATTTCTATGATACCAATTTTATTCAATCATTGCTTCATTTTGCGTATATAATAAAAAGTTTAGGAAATATTTATTGATATTTCTTTTTGCATATTTCATGTCCTATATTTTATAGTAAACCCAATGTTTTATTTCTTGTTATTTCATATACTTCTGGTAATTATACCCTGAAAATATACACTCAACATTTTTATAATGAGCTTTGTGTTCTGAAATAAATGCAGTCTGTACTACTATTTAATATAGATGCTTAAAAATAGCAATAAACCAACTAAACAAGGTATAGTTGGTTTGAGACACAAGTTCCAAAGTTAAACTGGTATATGATGAGATTGTCGAATTAAATATATACATGCACAAGCCTAGGGATTAAACTTAGATACGAATTGAGATAAAAAATCTTGTCATTTTAAAACCAATAAAGTCCTACCAAAGTAAACTGGAGAGTACTATCTATCTATCTATCTATCTATCTATCTATCTATCTATCTGTCTGTCATCTTTCTCTATAAATCTTTATATATTTATATATTTATTATTTATAAGTATCACTAATAATTTTAGTTTCATGGCTGACCATTTGGCCCTATACTACTAATTGGCATGGTTTTCCCGGGGGAAGACTATCCCACTCTTAACATCGCTTAATTCTATGGGTTTTCTTGTTTGTTTGTTTGTTTGATGTAGGCATTGTAGTGTTTAGACCACATTCACTTTAGAATATCTAGTTTTATTGTTCTTGTTCAACTTATGTTTAGGCAGTGTTATAAGTAAAACTTTATGGGCATACTCAGGCTATACCCATACAGCTATGCATATAACAACAATTAATGAAAATGGGTCCTCAAAAGTGAAAGAATGCTAGTAAGAGTAGTTTGATGGTTTTGGAAGAAAGGATGGGAAAAAGGAAATTATGAGATTATAATATGAAAAATAAAAGGAGTAATTATATTTCTAATTTCATAGAATGCTGAACTGGTTTGTATTAAACTATTTAAAATATGTACCAAGAGTTAAACATGACTCTGGCATAGTGACTCTGTATGATGAAATTTCTGACCATCAACTACAACATGATTTCTCCCAGGAAATTTTGCTTTCTTCCCTCCACATATTCATACTTGGTTAAATATCAGTATCTATTATTTGTAATGATGTCCTTAAAGTAATATGTAATGTTTTCTTTCTTTTTAATCTCATATATCGATATACATATTTTTATCAGAATCTAGCCATTTAAAACACTAATATAATATGTTGGATACAAAATGTAAAAACAAGGAGAAATAAAAAATAATAAGATGCTAGCTAATTAGTATAACATTACTTGAGAATATATTAGATGTTGATAAAATTAAACAAAAGTATGTTGCACACACATACACCCACAGACACATCCACACACACCAACCATGTATAAAACAAAAATATTTCTTAAAAATGCTTATAAAATTATTACATTTTCCTTAAGCTCATGATCTATCTAGTCTAAGATACTTGGCTATGTTGGCATTGACAGGTTTAGTGTCTCTTGTATGAAATTCTTAAAGAATTAATAAAATATTTCCTAAAAATCCCCATCCTCATGGGTGATTCATCCCTTTGAATAAATAAAATAAAAAAGAAAAAATATAAAAGAGAAAATATAAAAATATAAATTTGCACTAATTTCAACTCAAGACAATTTGAAAAACTAGAAACCCAATGGAGCAGAAATTTAAGAGACAGATGGTACAGATTTCATTATATTGCTTACATTCTTTTAATGAAAAATTCCAGGAGTGGCTTTCGGTAGAGGTCAATGAGTTAAGGGCTTGCTGTAATTTGGATCCGTAGAACTCACAAAACAAATAACCAAAAAAATCCCTGAGAGTATATAAAATGTCTGTGATTAATTACTTAATAAATACACAAATCACAGGTGATTTTCCATCTTTTAAATGTTTGATTCTTCAACAATTTCATAAAAGCTTATAGTTACAATGTACTTTGATCATTCTTATCTCTCTGCCTTCTGTCCTACTATGAACAAATTCTTTTTCCCCACAAAATCCACACATATTTAATGCTCTTTGGTTGTGATTTGCTGACTTTAATTAGAGCTTTGTGAATGATATTTGGTGGGAGTTTATTGTGCAGGTAATGACATGCCATATGCAGAAAACTTCACAAGTTTTCCTATTCTGTTTCTCATACTTTTTTTCCTGTGATATTTCCTAAAGTTTAGAGCTCAATTTAAGGCTAATTATTAACCAGTCCTCTTTTCTCATTTCTTTGTCCACAGATGAATGTACTCATTATTGTACTGTATACAATAATGTATACTCATTATTGCCAACTGTGTACAAAGCTGCTCCTACCAAGACTGTAAATAGCATAAACCCACTTTTATAAACATAAATGTTTACAAGACAGTTCAACAGCATATCCATTTACAATAGGATAGTAGTTAATTTCCCAGGACCTATGATCTCCTTAGCTATTAAAGTTTTGTTTTATTGTGTTTCATTCTTAATATTTGCACTAGGGACCAAGGTGGGGCTCATGACATATCAGAAAGCATTTGGTTAACCATACCATTGATTATTCTGCTCCATCAATAAGCATGACATATCTGACAAGTTTATATTGTAACTATAAGGCATCATAATAGGACAAGACCATTAATGACTTTTCTCCTGCAAAAGACTGAATAGGATATTCAAGTAATACGAAGGCTGTGCATCAGGAAAGATGCTTCCAGCTGAGTTCTACCTTCACTTGTGGGTCTATATCCTGAAAGCTTATGCTATCTTCAGCAATAGGATTGTACTATCTTGTTATTAATAGCAATTACATGTTTTAGGGAGTCTTTTGTTCTTCCTGATTTAAAAAAAAATCTCATAGGGGTATGAGATATATCCCATACTTATTATTGAAATATTATTTTTTAAATAATCTATTACTTCTAAGAATAGCATTTTCTCTCCATGCAGAGGGTTTTCATTCAAATCCTTTTGAAAGATATATTCTTAAATGATATTACAAAATAGTCAGTCTCCATGTGGCTTTATTGTTGCCATTCATTTTAAAGATCATGTATCATCTCTGTATATGCTTCATATTTACCTTTTCAATTTTACTCTACATAAATTATCTAATGGCTTAGTCCTTGTGTCTTTCTCTTGAGAAAATATGGAGATAGATACAAATTTGATGGACCATATTAGATAGAAAGATATTTATTAACAATACATTAAATAAGAATCTTACACCAACCAAAGAGCATCCATGGGCTGGACCTAGACCCAGACACATATGAGGCCTGGTGGGGCCTCTAGGAAAGGATGACTTTAGTACTGCAGAGACTTGATGTGCCATGGTCAGGGGATACACAAGGGCATGGACCATCCATACCTCCCTCTCAGAGGCAAAGGGAGAAGGGACTCTGTGAGAGAGTGAACAGAGCAGGCATCATTTGGAATGTTAACTAATTAATAGAATGCAGAAGTGAGGCAAATTTCACACACTGTTTAAGGATATAAATTGATATAGCTGTATAAATGCATGAGGGCTACTCCAGAAGTGGAAAACAGAGTTATCCTATGGCCCAAGAATCTTAATACTGGCTATGCTGACAGTACCTGACTAATACAGAAGTAGAGGCTCACAGTCATCCATTGGACTGAGTACAGGGTCCCCAATGAAGGAGCTAGAGAAAGGATGACCGAAGGAGTTGAAGGGTTTGCAGCTCCTTAGGATGAACAACAATATGAACTAACTAGTACTCTCAGAGCTCCCAGGGACTAAAACTCCAACCAAAGAGTACACATGGAGGGACTCAGGGCTCCAGCAGCATTTGTGTAGCAGAGCATGGCCAAGTTGGTCATCAATGGGAGGAGAGGCCCTTGGCCCTGTGAAGTATCTATGCTCCAGTGTAGGGGAATGCCAAGGCCAGTAAGCAGGAGAGCGTTGGGTGGTAAGCAGGGGGAGGGGGTGAACAGGGGATTGTTTTAGTTTTTTTTTTTTTTTTTTTTTTTTGGTAGGGAAACCTGGGAAAGGAGATATTGTAAATAAAGGAAATATCTAATAAAAAAAAGAAATGAACTCAGCATCTACAAGGGCTATTTGTACCACCACAGTCCATTGCAACATTATTCACAGCAACCAAATATGAAATCAACCTGTGTCTGTCTATTACAGATGAACAGACAAGAGAAAATCAGACATTGACACATAATGACTAGAAGAATGTGATGTCTAAATCCAACTTCTGTGGGAGCCTCATCTCACAGGTACTACCAGGCACTATACTGAACATTGCACATCAATCCTGAGTTAGTAGACCAGCCTCTGTCACATTCATCTGAAAAGTGGGTCTACATTAAAGGAGTACCACATCTGTTCCCCTTCAGCCTGGGACTCAGAGACTCAAGCTTCAGCTCTTGATGTAAGCATCACCCTTCAAAAGGTGTAAAGAGAAGTTCCCTCATCTGCCACATGATGTTGAGGTCTACAGAGTGATAAAACCCTGTCTCGAAAAAACAAAGACAAAACAAAAAAAAAATTTCCATTTATAACAATATATATGAACCAAGAAGACATTTTGTCAAGTGAAATAAGCTACACAGATGCACACAAGTATGCAAGTATGCACACATGTATACATACACCCACAAACCCATACACACAGACAAGTACAATATGATCTCTCCTTTATATAAAATCTGGAGACAAAGTACTCAAAAGCAGAAAGTCTAACATATTCATCATGTCCAGGATTATTGACTGAAGGATTTAATTTTTAATTAGGAAGAATCAAATTCAAGAGCTCTATGGTGACTATAATCAGTACTATAATGGTGTATTCTTGAATAGATAAGGGATAGAATTTATGGATTCTCACAACAAATAACAAATAGGGATATATATCAGCTTTAATTAGCCTCCTCACAATTTCACATATGTAAAACAACCTATTTTACCATATTTATGGGTACACTGTAGCTATCTTCAAAGACACAAGAAAAGAGCACCAAATCCTATTATATATGGTATGAGCCACCATGTGGTTGCTGGGAATTCAGCTCAGAAGCTCTGGAAGAGCAGTCAGTGCTCTTAACTGCTGAGTCATCTCTCCAGGCCTAATACATATCTTACAAGATACACTATGTAGTCATTTTATGCCCATGTGAAGTAATTAATTTTAAATGGATAATCAAATTCTAATTTATATACATTATCAGTAGCATTAAAATCCACTGGTCTATCTTGAAAAACCTATATAAATAAATAGAATAGGGTCAATGAATGTTATAAACACACTAAAATCGAATCAGAGCTTGCTTGCCTAAACTCAGCTCCACTGTTGAGCTTCTCCTACATCTACCTGAAAAGCAGAGTTGAAATGGACTTCCCTGATGGATGTAACATTTCTTCTGCTGCTTGCCATGCTTCCATTTACTTGTTAACATATGAGCAAGGTGGGGACAGGAACAAAACAATTTCCTTAGAACATTGCCCATTATAGGTGGTTGTCACATAACTATAAAACCCAGCACATGCACGGCAGAGTTAGGTAGAGTTCTAAGTCCAATACAATAGAAAGAAGAAAAGAATGAAGCAAGAAAGAAGAATGGCAAGAGGGAGGAATGGGGGAAGAGAAAGTGAGATAATAAGGAAGAAAGGGGGGAAGGAAGGGAAGAAAAGATAAGAAAAAACACGGGTTGCCTAAGGTTTCTAGAAGTCCATGTGAAATACTTTGGTATGGTGGAACTACAAAGCAGTGTTGTACTTTCATTACACAGTAATTCTGAAGGAATTTTGCTTTAGACAAGATGCTGTATGAGTTTTAATATAAGTAATGTTTTGAGTTCATCCTTTATTTGCAGCATGACAGAAAGCCTGTTATTTCATGAATTACAGTTAATATCTTCATATCTTGAGACCCTAACTCACAAAAATGTGATAGTATAAGATGGCATCCTTGTTACATAGTTCTTTCATAATAAAGAACCACCAGCAATTGGTTCTTTCTCAATATAGGATAGGAAAACTGTAATCACATTAAACCAAAGAGAACGAGTCCACCAGTCTTTGAAGCACCACATTCTGTGTTATAAACAACCCACTTTTTGATATTGAGATAATTTTTTGTTCTGAATAAGCTGTCAGAGTATACACTTTGTATTAATATAACATACCAAGTCAACCAACATAGTAGAAAGCCTCATATAACTCCATGAATGCTTGAATTTGAAATTGCATTCTGTGGAGTTATTTGAAAATATTTATGACTGAAATAAAAGCATGAGAAAACAACTAGATTTTATGGGTATACATCAAAATTTTTGTTTAAATCTGAACCTGCAAATGCAATCCTCATCATTCTCTAGTTTTAAGTATCTCTAAATTACACTATGTTGTTTTTACCAATGTCCAGTGACAAGCACTATCTCAATATTGTAACACTGATGACTGTGTTGCTATAGTTAAGATATAATTATCGCTGAATACCGTAAACGTAGTACCTGTCCTTGTTACTGGAGAGTACCTAAATAAAAGAATGAAAATGAGTTGGCATATTGTTTGGCTACAAATAATACATGTCAACTTCAATATCTTAATATAAAAGTTGGATTTAATATTGTTTTATATACTGTATTTTCTATTATTGTGATACTCAAAAATTACAGTATTGATAATTTTGAAAACATGTACAATTCTCTGTTTGTTCAAAAGAATTGTGTTGTTTTGTTACCTTTATTTGACCTGAAGTAGGGATATCAATGATGCTAATCTAATTAAACCATACAGTACATATAAAAACATAATTTCAACTTTTGCTGAAGTTGCTATATTACCTCATGGGAAAAGGATCATGAAGTAATCTAATTAACCATTGATGAAAAGTGTATCCAAGGCAGAAGTTCATCATACTTAAGTCAGAGTAGTCTCAGAGTGAGAATAAAATGTTATCTACATGGTTCATATCACTGACAAGAATAAAAAGATTCATTGTAGGTATGTTAGTTCTCCCTTCCTTTTTTCTGTATTATTTATTCAGTAATCACTTTTTATGTTTAAATAATGCATCTTTCTTTGAGAAATGGAAGAATTGTTATTGTTTAATATGAAAGTAAACAACTCATACAGTTAAAGATAAATTATAAATGGCATTTTCTTGCTAATAGTATTTGAGATTGAATTACTTCATTTGTTATTTGTATAAACGTTGTAAAGAGAATTTATTTATTCATATTTTAATCAGAAGCCATCAGTAAATCATTATGTTTCATATTACTCTACAGTAATGCTGTGCATATAAATTTGTTTTAGTAAATTATAATACAGTTAACTATCCAAATAGTCATATGTATAGTAATTACAATATGTATGAAATGAATACCACATTCAAGTCTAGAATAATTAAGAATAAGATTTCCATCCACATTCAATATTTGCATACCAAAAACAAACACTTTTAGGAGTCCCATAGCATTCATGCATATATGAGTACAAATATAAAAAGAGGACTAGATATTTGTAATCTCAGAAAGTGTCATTGTACCTTTCCATTTATATTTAACAACAATTGAAAGCTGAGAACAAATGAAAAGCCACTGTACTTAGTAGAATTACTGTTCTATATTGCATGATCTCGTGTCTTCTCAATTTCCAAATGTTCTTTCAGTTACCATTTGGAATCTGGTAAATTTAACAAAGGGCTTATAAAAATTCTAACAAAGGAGTAAAGGCACTTGTTAGAAATTTTCTTCAAAATGTATTTTATTATTAAATAATTTTGACAAAAATATTATTAGAATTATTTCCATTTGTTGATTTATATGTAGCCATACTAATATTGTTTGAATTATATTGTGTTTCTAAAGGCAATGATTATGTTCTTTTGATAAAAATAATGGATTCTACTTCCATATCTTCTGATTTTCTGCTCTTTATTTTTTGTATTACTTTGAATCTGGATCAATGTTTTAATTTATTTAAATAAAGTCCCTAAGGGTCAGTAAGATTTGTCAAAATAAATCATAATTAACTATGTACAATTTAAAAAACAAATATTAACAACTTACATTAAACACTTTATAATAATGTCTCTTTGAAAGGAATATTTTTCTGTCTTTTCCAGAAGACAAACAGTTTACAGAGATTAAATATAATTATATATCATGACAATATTTTAGACATATAAGGAACATAATGTCTAATTTATCCTCCTTTAGATTATTTGGATGCAGTTTATAAAACAAAGAATGGAGGTTGGGAACTGTTCGGCTACTGAGTTCCTTCTCTTGGGAATTACCAATAATCCTGTGATCAAGGTGATTTTATTTACCACTTTTCTAATTGTTTATCTCATGATTCTTATTGAAAATCTTGGAATGATCATTTTGATAAGGATGAATCCCCAGCTTCAAACACCGATGTACTTTTTCCTCAGCCACCTCTCTTTCTCTGATATCTGTTATTCTACTGCAGTTGGGCCCAAGATGCTGATGGGCCTTATGACCAAGAGCAATTCAATTCCATTTATTGGATGTGCTATGCAGTTCTTTATCTTCTGCATTTTTACAGATGCTGAGTGTGTGCTGCTGGCAGTGATGGCTTTTGACCGGTATAAGGCCATCAGCAACCCCTTGCTGTATTCAGCAGATATGTCCAGAGTGGTGTGCTATCAGCTCCTGGCTGTGGTTTATCTGGTTGGAATGGTAGATGCTTTGACACATACAATATTGACATTTCACTTATGTTTCTGTGGGTCCCATGAAATCAACCATTTCTTCTGTGATGTCCCTCCTCTCCTATTACTATCTTGCTCAGATACGGAGGTCAATGAACTAGTCATATTCACCCTATTTGGGTTTATTGAGCTGAGCACCATCTCAGGAGTCCTGGTCTCTTACTGTTACATCATCTCATCAGTCTTGAAGATCCGCTCAACTGAGGGCAGGTTCAAAGCATTCTCCACCTGTACCTCCCATCTGACTGCTGTTGCAATTTTCCAGGGAACGATGCTCTTCATGTATTTCCGGCCAAGTTCTGCTTATTCCCTGGATCAAGACAAAATGACCTCATTATTCTATACCCTTGTGATCCCCATGCTCAACCCACTGATTTACAGCCTCAGGAATAAGGATGTTAAAGCTAGTGTAAAAAAGTCCCTGAGAAGTAGAATTTCAGTTTAAATCAATAGTTGTATGTCACATATGCATACAAATTTCAATATAAATATATAAGCAGAGATTTATTTCTAGAAATCATGTATTATATAAATCTGTCTCAGGTGACTGTTTATTATAATGCATATTTTAATAGCTGCTTCTTAGAAACCATTTGTAGTTTTACAAACTATTCTGCATTTCTTTATATTATATATATACACATGTGTGCATGTGCTTTTTTTTTCTTCATTTTTTAACACTATGAGCTTGAAAGGCAGACAAAGGGAAGAAATGATGTTTATTTCTATGCACCTAAGAAAAACAGACTATGAAATATTTACCTTTACCTTGAGACCTATACACTAAGAAGGAAACAATGGAGAATTATAGATACAATGATTCACTTCAGAGGCAGAAGCTGGGACTATACATGGTGGCATAGCCATATAAGACATATAAGTGAAGAGATAGAATAGAAGAGTCAGAGGTGTGATGAGCACGCAGCAAAAAGCCTCTAAGTTTCATTTCCTGGGAGTCGGTGAGTATTTATACTGTAATTTTAGCAATTTTATCTTCTATTCAAAAGGTCTAATTAAATGTTTATGCACTATTTACTCACTTTTAATAATTTCATGCTGTATTTTTTGAACAAATAAAGTAGAATTATTTGGAATTTTTAATAAAAATTTGTCTAACTAGGGTCAATTATACTACACTATGTAATTGGAAACAAGTAAAGATCATTTTTCCCATCACACCATACAGGAATGATAAACACTGTGCACAATGAGAGTTGTGAGAGTTGTGTCGATTTCATAATCATGTGATGTACAACCAGCTCTTTATATGATATTATACTTTAAGAATTTGTACAATATAGAATCAACTAAAAACAAAACAATAGGAAATAAATGAAAAGCAAGGAGTACCACTGTTGTCAAACCTGCTACCCCACACCACCCTGCAATATCTCAACTTTGCATCTTATTCAGCTTGTCAACCTCTTTTGTCTTTCCCAATTCTGATTTAACATGCTCTTCTCTAATATTTCACTCTCAATGGCATTGCTCTCTGTACATTGTTTTATGTATTTTTTAAACTTGCCCTCTTAATGTAGACTTCCAAATTCCTGTCTCAAAATTGGAAATGATAATACTATAAATACCACTGTATTACCTACATTATGGATAATAAATAAAATAGAAAAAAATATGTAATCTCATTGTGACTATTGAATCAAAAATTATTGTTTCAAATAAAAACTTCAGTTATACATTGCCCTGGGAATACGTACTTTATGGTTTAAGAATATATGTAGTGGTTTATGTTGATTTCCAGAGTGGTTGTACCAGTTTGCAGTCCCACAAGAAAAGGAGAAATGTTCCTCTTTCTCCACATTCTTGCCAACATGTGCTGTGGCTTGAGGTTTTGATCTTAGCCATTCTGATTGGTATAAGGTGGATCATCAGGGTTGTTTTGATTTGTATTTCTCTGGTCATTAAAGAATTTGAACATTTTTTTATTAGTTGTTTTCTTTATTTACCTTATCTCCTTTTTCAGGTTCCCCTCTAAAATAAAATAAAATAAAATAAAATAA
>JADRCC010557953.1:0-18470 GCA_019843855.1 Hylomyscus alleni | reverse complement strand
ATATAAAGGCAATTTCTTTTTATAATTTTTTATAGAATACATTGAAGAAATTAATATAAAATTGAAAGTAAGATTTATTTAATACATTTTAATAAGCAAATTCTCTTTAGCCAACAATTACTATATCAGTCTTTGAATACAAGGAGCAATTTGGATTAAGAAACTAAAACCTTACATGTGAATCTATGAACTTAATTAATTAATTTATTTATTTTTAAATTATGGAAATGAGAGGAAAATGCATAGTTCCTGCCCTCTTTTTCCATCTCCCTCCTCTCTCCCTCCCAGGTCTCTACTTCCTTCTACCTGATTATTTTGTTCCCAGTTCTATGTAGAATTGAAGTATCTACACTTTGGTCTTCCTTTTTCTTAAGCTCCATATTATTTGTGGGTTATATCGTGGGTATTCTGACCTCTTGAGTTAACATTCATTTATCAGTGAGTACATTCCCTATGTGTTTTTTTTTATGTCTGGGTACCTCATTCAGTATGATATTTTCCAATTCCATCCATTTGCCTGTGAATTTCATGAAGTCATTGTTTTTATTAACTGAGTAATACTCTTGTGTAAATGTACCACATTTTCTGTATTCATTCTTTGGTTGAGGGACATCTGGATTGCTTCCAGCTTCTGGCTATTACAAATAAGGATGCTATAAGCATTGTGGACCATGTGTTATATGTTCTAGCACCTTTTGGGTATATGGACAATAGTGGTATAGCTGAGCCTTCAGGTAAAATAAAGGGGAGATACAACCTGTAGAAACTACCTCTAGTAGATAGGCAGGGCCCGATTGAGGGATGAGGCCACCCACACAGCTCAAAATTCTTAACACAGAAATGTTTCTGTCCAAAGGAAAGGCCATTCAGAAACTGTCCCACATAGGGATCCACCCTATCTGCAGACAACAAACACCCACACTATTGCTGATGCCAAAGATTGCTTGTTAACAGGAGCCTGATATGGCTGTTCTATGAGAGGTTCCACCAGCACCTGACCAATACAGATGCAGATACTCACAGATAATCATCAAACTGAGCCTGGGGACCTCAAGGGAAGAGTTAGGGGAAGGACTAAAGTAACTAAAGGGTATTGAAACCACATAAGAAGAACAATATCAACTAACTGGACCACCCAGAGATTCCAGAGACTAAACCACCAACCAAAGATTATACATATCTATCAGAGGATGGTCTTATCTGATGTCAATGGGAAGGGAGGGAGGCCTAATACCCCAGCATAGGAGGATGCTGGTGGGGTGAGGCAGGAATGGATGAGTGGGTAGAAGAGTACCCTCATAGAGGAAAAGGGGACAGGGAAGGGGTGATGGGATGGGGATTATTGGAGGGATAACCAGGAAGCAGATTGTCATTTGAAATATAAACAAATAAAATGATTAATTAAAAAATAAAAAAAAAGCCAGACAGTGGTGGCCCATGCCTTTAATCTTAGCACTTGGGAGGCAGAGGCAGGCAGATTTCTGAGTTCAAGGGCAGCCTGGTCTACAGAGTGAATTCCAGGACAGCCAGGACTATACAGAGAAACCCTGTCTCAAAAACAAAACAAGAAAAGAAAAGAAAAGAAAAGAAGAGAAAAGAAAAATACATAGTATGAAGATTTTATTCCATTGCCCCCATTTTAATGTGATATACAAATCACATTAATTTGCATTCAGGCCTCCCATCCCTTGTTCCTCATGGATGACTTGCAAATTCTGAGTATTATAGTGGTCTCTGAGATTCTGTGTTTGACAAATTAAAATAATTTTTCTCCAAATGAAGCACTGATGTGGAGAAAAAGGGTAGCGTTTGCTTGCATTGTTTTTTACTGCAAAAATGTGGCTACAGTAATGTTTAGCTTGATCATAATAGACAACTTATAGGATACATTCTTTCTTCTCTATTAGTATTGAAAGTAAACCTTGTATAATTTTTTGTGAACTCTTTTAAGTTTTTCTAAGCATTTTGTACTTTAATTATTAAAATAATAGGCATATTTCTCTGATTTGGGGACAGAGAAAGGAAAAGGGAAACACGATCAGGTATTGGGGAGGGGAACAAGACTGAAGTCCTGAGGGCCAGCAGAAAGAATGTAAACAAGCAACTGCCTGAGGTAGGGGAACCTCTAGATTGTACCAGAGACCTGGGAGGCGAGAAACTCTGGACTCAAAGGGAGGGACATTAGATGAAATGCTCAACAGTGAGGAGAAGAAACATGTAGAGTCCACCTGTAGAAAGACAGGGCATCAAGTCGAGGAATGGGATCGCCATCCCACAGTCAAACTCCCTGACCGCTAAGTGTTCCTATCTAAAAGGACTGCAGGGACAAAAATGGAAAAGAGACTGAGAGAAAGGAGGTCCAGTGTCAGGCCGGAATTGGGAACCATCACAAAGGGAGGCTCCAAGGTCTGTCACCATCACTGATGCTATGGTGTGCTTACCGACAGGAGAGTATACTTTGAACAAACTATAATTTGGTTAATTCTGTGGACCACAGTGTGGATCTTTTGACTTGCTAGACTGAGACAACAGTAACTGCAAAGATCAGTAGCCAAATTATGAGATCCAACAGTTACTTTTACAGCTGAGGGGGAGCTCAGGCAGAGGATGAGTGACTTTATTCTGTTTTTATGAAAAACTTTGAAAACACTGTGACATTTAGATGGGTATTTTCCCGGCTAAGGTGTAGGTGAGAGCTTTAGAATAACTTTGGAGGTTACCCCGTATATTTAAGGAGTTATAGAGATTGCTGCAAATATCATTTATTGTTAAGACAATTAGCATTGCTCTTTAAAAAACAATCACAAAAAACCAAACCAAACAAAAACAAACAGATAAAAACAAACAAACAAGCAAAAACAAACACTTGTTTTAAAGCCTAAAGTTATAGCAGAGAATTGTGCTATCTCTGTATAGCAGATTCATTTTGGGTTCTCAGTACCATATTTTTCTCAGAGACAGAACACCAGAGAGCAGTTCTACTTGGATAGTTTTACTCATCCCTCACAATACTGAAGTAAACATTGTTTAACTTGAAACATTTGATATTTCTGTTATATGTTTCTCAGAAACAGCAGCCTAATTCGGTGATTAGAATATGTGCATACTTTAATTAGTTATGTTGACTAGCAGAGGGTTCCACAACATTGCAAAACACAACAAGAAATCCATGTGATTGACAGCTATAGGATCAAATTCATTATATTTTATATTCCAGCATTAAAGTAAGTGGTGTGTGTGTATGTCTGTGTGTTTGTGTGTGTGTCTGTGTATGTGTGTGTGTGTGTATGTGTTAAATTACACTTAAATTACATTAAATTATACTTAAAGTATGTATGTTCATGAATCTTTGGGTGCCCATAGAGAACAGAGTGTTTTTAGATGTCCTAGTACTAGAGTTACAAGTAGTTGTGAACCACTTGATATAGGTGAAACTGAACTTTGGTTCACTGAAAGAGCATCAAGTACTCCTAACCAGTTTTCAGTCTCTCTGACTGGTACTCTCCACATTTTTACTCTTTAAATAAAACATGTCATGTAGAGAGATGAGAATCTTCTAGGTCACTGTATAGCACAGCTGAAAATTGACTGAAGCTTTCCTTTCTTTGATAAAAGGATCTGTTATAAAGATTGGTTAAAACATCACAAAATTACTTAGATATAATAGGAAAAGCAAAACAATTTATTGATATCCAGACATATATTTTCCTTATAGACAAATATGAGGAATAAATTATACTTAAAGTATGTTTAATATAATATCTACCAAATTTCTACAATACAGAAACTTTTTATCAGGGAAAGAAACACACTCACACTCGGGTGACTTTAACTAACTCATTCCCAGGAATTGTCCAAACAGATATAATTATTAATTAATTTAAGCATGTACTGTCTTCCTTATATTGACAATTTTTAATATGTATACTTGGAAAGTGGAAGTTGTATGATTTTACTAAAGTACTTACATTGAAAATTAGAATAGCTATTCATTTTTCTTATATCAGTCTTATTGATATGAAAACAGAAATATGATATGTGCACACAGCACTTAACCAGGAGAATCAGAACCTTTGTGGGCATTTGGCATTCACCTGAATCTTACCCGCAGAAAGACATGGGCATAAATAAACCCATTTTAAAATAATAATTCTAAAATTAGCTTATCATCTTTTATACTACAAATTAAGTGTTTCTAGTTATGTATTGCATAATAAAAATACATACTGAAATATTTTATGATTCTGGAGAATAAAATGGTAAGTAATATACTAAATTTAATGTTAGGTAGTCAGAGAAGTAGAATAGAAGATTACAAATTTCCAGTCCAGGATCACAGACCCTCAGTTTTATAGTAAGTAGAGTTTTGAGTTAATCATGTTGGTCTCACAAGCACTCTGTATTCAGAAAGATTTCTTATTTTCAGTATAATATTTTGCTGCTATCTGAAAGTCAATGATTTCATCTTTCAACTTGTGATATGTAAATAAAATTAATGAAAACCATGCGTTGAAAGTTTGATACTGATCACATGCTCATGTCTCTGATTTCTTCTTTCTTCTCAGGATGTTTTTCTGCTGTACTATTTTCTTAGGAAATACCTACCAATTTCATGGTAGTAAAATCTCTGTTTCTTTTGATGTTACATCTGTTCAAATAAACTTCTTCCTCATAGCTGTAGAAATTTTAGGTGTTCCCTCCCAAGCATATATCTAGGCTATATCCAAATCACACTATCATCAGCCTTTATTAGATAGGCACGAAGTGTAGGAAGGTGATGGACAGTTAGGTGTTTGCCTCATGGACTGTTAGGATTGAGCAAGACAGACAACCATCCCTATCTTAAAATTAAAAAGTATTTCCATATTATAGAAGATAAACCTTGTAGGTGGTATTGTCAGAGAAACACTGATTTCTACTGTAGACACCTAGAATGTTCTATTCTAGATCCTTGGAAAATTAAGGGTTATCTACCTATGGTGACTTGAATGAGTGGAGTAGGAAAGAGCCTTGAATTCATTGGCATAAGGGGAATTTTCCTAAACAGAATTCCAATGGCTCATACTCTGCGATCAAGAATTGATGAATGGGACCTCGTGAAACTGGAAAACTTCTGTAAGGCAAAGCACATAGTTAATAAGACAAATTGGCAACCTACAGATTGGGAAAAATATTCAGTAACCCCACATCTGATAGAAGGCTAATAATCAGAATATATAAAGAACCCAAGAAGCTAATCACCAAAAAACCCAAACAACCCAATCAAGAATGGGGTATAAAACTAAACTGAGATTTCACAACTGAGGAATCTAGAATGAGTGAGAAGCACCTAAAGAAATGTTCACAGTCCTTAGTGATCAGAGAAATGCAAATCAAAATAACCCTGAGATTCCACCTTACACCAATCAGAATGGCTAAGATCAAAACTTCAGGTGACAACACATGTTGGAGAAGATGAAAGAGGAACACTCCTTCATTGCTAGTGGGATTGCAAATTGGTACAACCAACTGGAAATCAGTCTGGTGACTCCTCAGAAAATTGTAAATAGATCTACTTGAAGAATCAGCAATATCACTCGGGAATATTCCCAAAAGATGCCCGGCCGTGCCACAAGAACATATGTTCCACTAGAGACCTTATTTGTGATAGCCAGAAGCTGGAAACAACCTAGATGTCCCATGACAGAAGAATCGAAACAGAAAATGTGGTTCATTTACATAATGGAACTCAGCTATTAAGAACGAGGACAACCTGAGTTTTGCAGGCAAATGGATACACTCACTAATAAGTGGATGTTAGTAAAAAAAAAAAAAAAAAAGTACAGAATACCCAAGATACAATCCACAAAACTCGAAAAGTTCAACAAGCTGAGGGGCACAAGTGAGAACACCTTAGTCCCATTTGCAAGAGAGAAGAATGCAATCACAAATGGAGAGGGAGGGAGGGACCTGAGAGGGAAAGTGGACAGGGGGAAGAAGGGTTGGGGGAAGAGGGGAACTAGATCTGGTATTGAGTGAGGGAAAAATACTGAAGCCCTGAGGGCCAGCAGAAAGAATGAAAACAGGCAACCTTGAGAGATAGGAGATCAGGGGGACCCTCCAGAATACACCAGAGACATGGGAGGTGAGAGTTTCTCAGAACTCAAAGCGAGGGACCTTAGATGAAATGCCCAACAGTAGAGAAAGGTGACTTATAGAGCCCACCACCAGCAGGAAGACAGGGCATCAAATGAGGGAGAGGGTGGCCATCCCACAGTCACATCTCTGACCCATAATTGTTCCTTTCTGAAAGAACTACAGAGATGGAAATGGAGAAGAGCCTGAGGAAGAGAAGGTCCAGCAACAGACCCAAAGTGGGATCCAGCTCAAAGGGAGGTCACATGGCCTGACACTATTCCTGAGGCTATGGAGCGCTCATAAAAAGGGACCTAGTATGACTGCCCTCTGGAAGACCCAACAAACAGCTAAAAGAATCAGATGCAGATACTTGCACCCAACGAATGGACAGAAGCAGCTGACTCCTGTTACTGAATTAGGGAAGGCTGAAAGAAGCTGAGGAGGAGGGCATCCCTGTAAGAGGCCCAGGAGTCTCAATTAATCTGGATCACCGAGATATCTCAGACACTGGACCACTAAACAGAACAGCATTCACCACCAACACATATACAGGCCACCAACACACATACAGTAGAAGACTTCCAGGTCTCTGTTCAGTCAGAGATAATTCACCTAACCCTCAAGAAACTGGAGGCCCAGGGAGTTTAAAGGTCAGGTGGGGGTGGAGGATGGAGACATCCAGTTGGAGACAGGCAGTGGGGCTCGGGGGAGGTATGGAATGTGGAACAGTCAGAAGGTGGAAGGGGAGGGACAGGAATAAAATATAGTGTAAAAAATTAATTAATTAATTAATTAAATAAAAAGAAAACCAAGAATTACTTAATTGAACTTACTTCCCGAATATTTTCCATTTTTCTCTGTGCTTTCAAAGTTATAATTATTTAATTTTGAATATTCCTGAGGTGGTACAAAATTCTCATCAAAATTCCAAATTCAAGTGGTGATTTACCTTTTCTTTTTTTCTCTTCCGTTTTTGATTTCCATAGAATATGTCTTGACCAAATTAATATGCAAATCCCTGCCCTCTAACTCCTCCCCTATCATACCAATCCATTTTCTCTCCAACTTCATATAGACTTTTAAAATTACTAAATCCGTTTCCTGTAGCCAGTATTTCCATGTGTGCGGTGCCACCCACTCTCTGGGCTTATATAATGAAGAGGTTATAATGTGTTAGTTTTCAGTATGCTTATAATTGGATGAAAGAAATCAGAAGTCATAGCAGAGTAGAGTGATAAGTGTTGAATGCAAACCTAGCTTTTAAGCTCTCTGGTCTTCCTGTAGCACTTCAGAAAAGCAAAGCAATGTTTATGGTAGTAAAATGTCTGTTTCTTCTCACAGCGGCCAACTAAATTTTCTTTCTGATTTTTTTTTTTTTTTTTTTTTTTTTTTGGTTAGGTAGTAATTTTTTGTTACACGACAGTGTTAAAACAAAACCAATGTGGAAATGCAGGGCATCAAAGGATTTGTGAAATATTATGGAAGGATTAAAGTGAATAAAAACTGTAAATATGCCAGCACTTGAGAGGCAGAGGCAGGCAGATTTCTGAGTTCGAGGCCAGCTTGGTCTACAGAGTGAGTTCCAGGACAGCCAGGGCTACATAGAGAAACCTTGTATTGAAAAACCAAAAAAAAAACAAAAAAAAAAAACAAAAACAAAAACAAAAAACTGTAAATATATCTAGGAAGTGTAGGCACTATTATCATTTCATGGAACTTTTTGATGACATAGCTAGTTATAAACTAATTGCTTGCATGCTGTTTTATTTTTGTTTCAGTAAGCATGTGGAAGTCCTGTCATAAATTTCATAATTATCCTGATATTGCTCTTCTATAGTGAATAAGCACACGGGCAATTCAATATTGGAATTCACAATTATGGAAGTCACAAGTGTTCTAGTAATTTATTTTCAGCAATGATTTCATGCTACTTCTGTCATAATTTGCTACCACAAGAAGTAGCATGGACTGATCTAATTCACACCTCTTCTATCTATCCCTAAGACCATTCTGAGAAGGGTGCTATAAATGCAGCATAATACAATTGGAAACGTGTTCAATTTGTACAATTAATATGTGTCATAAAAGAGTACACACCATTAAAGCTTGTTTATGTGTAAAATTGTGTTAAAGTTCTAAATAAGAATCATTCAAAATCATAGTGTCTAAATAAATGAACCCAAATAAGACAATGTTTGAAAAGCTTTTTGTCTATTTTCAGTAGAGATTATTTTGATGTTGTGAACATTTATATCATTGTTCAAAAATCTTCTAACTCTTCATAGAATTGAAACCATGAATCTATTAAAATTACACAATTATATTTCTTTTTTTATTAGATATTTTCTTTATTTATATTATAAATGTCATCCCCTCCGAAAATCCCACTATTCCCTTCCCCCAACCCCGCTCACTAACCCACGCACTTCCACTTCCCTGTCCTAGCACGTCTCTACACTGGGGCATTGAGCCTTCACAAGACTAAAGGCCTCTCCTCTCCTTGATGTCCCACAAGGGTATCCTCTGCTGCATATGCAGCTGGAGCAACTCTTTAGTTGGTGGTTTAGACCCTAGGAGCCCTGGGGGTACTAGTTGGTTCATATTGTTATTCTTCCTATGAGGCTACAAACCCCATCAGCTCTTGTCATATAAAATTAGAGAAAAGTTTTGAAAATAGAGAGCACCTATCATATAGATTAGAAAACTGAGAACCAACAACAATGAAATTTGTGTTAATAATTTGACAATGAATGATAGACCCAATTATACGATAGCTGTCTGCACTACATGAATGTACAGTGTTTCTAAAAACAAAATATGCTTTCTACTTTTTGGAATCTAGATGTACACATGCATGTAGGTCACTTCCTAACTTGCATTATCTAATCCCATATCATAATTTCTTTAACTCTTAAATAAACTAAAACGAAGAATTTGTAAAACATTAGACTATTACCTGAGGCTAACCAGCTATAAAATCAAGCCAATTTATTATCAATTGATATTTTAGTTCCTTTTGCAATTTATAAATATGGCAATGTTATTCTGAAAACTTTTGATCTACGACTGCAAGAAATCATTCTTGAGGATCTTCTTTTCTTAGACCTGAATAGTGAGGAGAAACCTAATAGGTACTGGGATTCCCATTTGATGTCATTGGTTTACAGTCCACATACTGATTAATATTCATTGGCTTTGTCTGAAATTGAAAGAGTATGATGTTTATCAACATATAATAGTGTTTGTTCATTTACATTGATTTTTATTATGAGTTTTCACAATTTGAAATAATAATCACAAAAACACCCCAAATGGATTTCTGATTGTTCATTGTTTATGGCATCTGTAGGAAATGTGTTGGCATGACATTCACAACTAACATGCTTTATTTAAAATTAAGAGGAAAATGGAACTAATTATAAACATTGTCTATAATGGAGCTTTGTAGTTTACATAATTACATTTGTTAAAAGAAAAAGGCAATCCTGATCTGACTTCGTTTTTCCATTAGAAAGGATCTGCCTGTCTTTTCCCATGGCACCAGCTGTGCAGCTCTGAGCATGAGATCAGCGTGCTTCCATTCAATAGCCTGCAGAGACAGTTTACTTTCCAAGATCTGCCTCTTGCAAATGTTCCAGGGGAAGGATAATTTTACTCTCTATAATAAAACACAGAGGATGAGTTCTGTCCAGAAATTTTGTTCTCAAGTGAAATTCATAGCAACATTGCCACCAGAAATTCCATTTTAATACACAAAGGCATTTTTTTTTTAAAGAATCCAGCTTATTTCCAACTATTCTCTGAATGGTGTAGGCAAATAAATGTATAAAAAGTTATAAAAGCAAACAACAAACTTTTACTATAATTTTTATTATAAATGTTTTGTTTGTTGAGTAGTTATAAATGACAGTATTGGATATGCATTAATGACCGGGTCAAGATAGTCTATTAAAAAATTCAAATTAAGTAAAATATTAGAAAAAATTCAACTTCTAAAATTATATTTCTTTCTGAAAGTAATATAAATCAACATATTGAGTATAGAACATTTTAAACACGATATAGGAAAAAATATATAGTAAAAGCAAATTTACTTTTGATATTGGTAATAAAACAGTGTCAATCACCTTCTGTTCACCTTTCATTATTTAGACTATATATCTATTTTACATAGAATCTGATATCTATGTCTTAAGTAATACACATCTCTGTATCAACACCGTTGCGATGGTTTGTCAACTTGACTACCTCTGTAATGAAATACAGTCTGAAGATGGAGTTCAAACCTCAAAGAGAATTTTTTCTTGCTTTAAATTAGATGAACCTTCTTCTAGTCTATACCTTTGAGGTAGGAAAACAGAATTCTTTAATTTGCATCTTGAGGCAAGAAGACACACCTATAATCTGGACCACACTTTCTGCAGGAAGCCAATATAAAGACATAGAAAAAGGAAATTTTTGCATGCTTGCACTTGTCTTTTCAACAAGCCTATTCCTTCAACAGATTAGACAAAGCCTACTTCTTCAGGATTCTAATAAAGGTCAACTAAGACATTCAGCCTTGTAGACCGAGCAACTTCTAAATTTTTAGAATTTCAATTCCTATCCCACCATTATTGGATTAGTTAGACTATAGCCTGTTAGTGATTTGAAGAAATACTCTAATAAAAATAATTAATATTTATTATTCTATTAATTAAATATCATTCATTTATATGAATATATATGGAGATTCATTCTACAGGTTCTGCTTAAAATATTTTTATTCATTTAAATAATAATCATATACATGTTAATATGTATGAAGAGATTCATTCTATAAGTTCTGCAACTTTAGAGAACCCTGACTAATACAAGCAGTAGTATGTAGGATAGGCAATGACAGTTTTATACAATGTTAATTTTAGCTAACAAGTACAGATATTGTTCAGCTTGCTGTTATAGTTCTTATGTAAGAGTAGATATATATGTATTATATACATGCTCATACATATTATTTTAGGTTTGTATCTAAAGTAAAGGCTTTACTATGGCATTTTTTCATTTACATGTCATTAAAACTTGTTATAATACATTTCTGTCTACCATACATATCCTCAAATCCCATGCTTCCATTGACTGTTTTCTAGTCTCCCTCAAAACGTTCCCCCCTCCTTCTGGTTCCATGGCCTATGTACTTGGTGATTCTCCCTTCACACTGCCCTTTAATATCTCTTCCTCCCCTCTTAAGTTCCTATTTCTAGTTTTACAACACAAACACTCACACACACACACACACACACACACACACACACACACACACACGCACACACACATGCGCACACACGCATACAATGCTGGACTATAACCTGTTGTCATCACAACCAGTAAATTTTTCTTGTCTGTTTTGTTTAACTTTTTGCAATTTGTGACATTCTACTTTATATCTATTTTATATTGCACCCATACAGATAATTTATTTTCTGAGGTTAAATTATAATTAAAATGTCCACACATTTTACAAACAGGAATTGAATATCCACTCTCTTCCTTGCAGTGTTCTGACTATGGAAGAACAGTAATAAGTATTTTCCCTAGTGCAACTTATAACTGAGTCATGATGTATACAAAATAAAAAAATAATATAAAATCTGTAACATGATTGTCTTAGGGTTTTACTGCTGTGACCAAGGCAACTCTTATAAAATCAACATCTAATTGGAGCTGGTTTACAGGTTTAGAGGTTCAATGCATTATCGCCAAGGAACATGGCAGCATCCATGCAGGCAGGATGCAAGAGAACCTGAGAGTTCTACATCTTCATCTTTAGGCTTCTAGTAGAATAATTACTTCCAGGCAGCTAGGATAAGCGTGTTATATCCCAAACCCACAGTGAAACACCTACTTCAACAGGGCCACACCTTCTAATCATGCCACTCCCTGGGCTGAACATGTACAAACCATCATGATGATGATAAAACGTAAGAGAGAAGTAAAGATTTTTTTTTCTCCTTTTTTTCTGGTCTATCTCTTTCAGTGGCCTCAAATTTGGAGGGTATTAATGATGAGATGAATTTCAACAAGCACTTAAAAATATTAGGAACATAGCAATATAGTTATGTTTCTGTCTTTGAAGTAGTAAGCAAAAAGACATGAAAAGTAAGTATAACTTTATACTCCTTATAGGGGCTAGTTTGGTATTTGGCATAGGTGATATGAAAACTACAGATGAGGAAAATGACATGGACTACCATTCCTCATTTGAGCCCATCACATCTCTTCCACACTCACTTTAAGTCACTGTGGTTAAGGAAAATCTCTATATTTTAGAGCCAGAAATGTAGTCTGTGCTTCAGGCTCTGTGATGCTCAGGTTCATTCAATTGCCTTGGCAAATCAACTTCAACTCTCTCAGCCTACTGCTTAGGAAAATTCCTATGGCCCTCTGAGTCACACCTGCCTACTAACCCTTCCAAAGACAGACTTCCAAACATTTGAGATTTACCTGCTCCTTAGAGAGATTCAGTCATCACATGATGGTGGCTCTCATTTTCTAAAATGAAAGCGAAGTATACCTAAGGTGTCAAGGCATCCAAGGGCACTGTAAGTCCTTTGTCTATTATGAGAATCCAACTGATTCCTGTTATAACAGAGGAATTTTTGCCTGTATAGCAGAATTAACTGTACAGAAGGGTTAAATCTCTGAGGTATTTTATAATCAGAATGTGCTGAAATTAAAACACTTCTTTTTTGCTTACTTTCCTTTTCAGATGAAGGCACTTCTGTTGTCCCACTCATTGTTCTTCTGCCAGACACATTTCAGCACTGAAAAATAATTTTGCCTTGATATTTTTATGAATTTTGATTGAAAAAAAAACCCTCAACTGTCTTCCAGAAGGAATCTGTTTTCAGAAAGCAATTCTGTTACTTCTGTGTGCTATATTTTATAACAGCAAAGCTGACCCTGATGGTGCTACATGCAGAACTGAACAGTAATTAAGATTCAGATGTATCTGATGCATTAGAATGACATTTAAGCTAATAAAAGGAGATTACTTCTTTAACTTAAAATCGAATGTATCATAAAGTATTCAGATTACATGTGAAAATACGCAATCTGCAAAGTTTTGGAAAATAAGAAAACAACACCCTCAGTGTATAGTTCAGATGTCTGAAAACTGCTACGAATAGGCTGCATACTATTTTCTTTTAACTGTACTTGTTAGAGCAAATTGTATTATTATGCTTTAAGTGATTGAATGTAAAGTACACTGAAGAAAAAAGCTATAGCCAATTTTTAAAACATAGGAAATGAAATTAATTTTTCTAGAATAGTATAAGGAAAAATATTTATTTACTTTTAGGAAAGATTATTCTACAGAGAGTATTTGAATCAAAATTAAATTATGCATTCATTAGAGAGATTGTATACATACTTTAATTAACAAGAACAGACAGGTAGCACACATGTATCTGATACCACACGTGATTTGTTTGGAGTTTGATACAGATTTAACCAGGGTAATACAAAGTCAGATTCACCCAGTGTTCCATAATTCCCATCTCTTGATAGTATTCGATAATGGAGCCTCTCAAAGTATACTATACATTAGATTTTTCAAGACTAAAATGAAAACAACAGTCTAATGTATTGTATATGCCTGTGGAGACAAATAATGAGACAGTGTATACAGGAGGCCTTGACTGTGGTTTTTAATCATGAAAATATTATTGCTATACTTACTCATTAATTCCTGATTGAAAACGCCCAGCCTTCAGCATCTTATTATTCAAGCTTATAACTGACAGTAGAATAAGAGTTCACTAGAAATTCTTCCTTCAAGTCCTTTGCTAAATGGTATTTTTCCTGTCAGCATGGAACCTCAGATATAGTGAAAAATAGTTTGGCTGAGAAATCTCTTTTATAAAAAAAAGTTTAAATTTAATGAGCTAATGAATTTTGACATTCCAATAGCCTAAGAAGTAACACAGTACTGTTTATTTCTATGTAAGTGTTTAATATGATTTGTATTTTAAAAACATAGTTATATATCAATTTAACCTATATAGAATCAGAAAATAACAAAAGACTAAGGACCCACACAAAAAATCAGAAAATAAAACACTTTTAGTAAAAAGTTATATCTGAATAATATTATAAGAATACAGATACTGATGCTCTCATCCAACCATCAGACTAAGCACCAGAACCCCAGTGGAGAAATGAAGGGAAGGACTGAAGGAGCTGAAGGGTTTGCAACCCCACAGGAAGACCAACATTATCAACCAGCCAGAACCCCCAGAGCTCCAGTGACTAAACCACCAACCAAAAAGTACACACAATGGGGCCCACGGATCCAGCTACCTATGTAGCAGAGGATGACCTTATCTGGCATCAATGTGAGGGGAGGCCCTTGGTCCTGTGAAGACTTGATGTCCCAGTGTAGGAGAATGCTAAGGCGCTGAGGCAGGAATGAGTCTTGTAGCAGATCCACAAACTGACCCTTCTGTTGCTCAATACATTTATTCATTTATTCAGAAAATGCTTATTTAGATGCCTATTTGTATTTCTCATGTGGAGCCAATAGAGATGTGGTGTCCTTGCTCAACAAATGGTCTGACTGAATTTGTAGATGCCATGTGTCAATAAATACTTTCATAATCTCTGTAAGAAAAGTGTTAGTTAAAAAGAACAACTAACTTTCTGCAAAATACTGTCTAGGATGGGAAATGGTAAAGATCCCAAAAATACAGAACCCTTGAATGGGGTGTCCTTTATATTCCATGTGGTTAAAAGAAGTAGGAAAGAGGAGTCACAAATCTTAAAATGACTCATGCTGTGTTCTTTACCTATAGTATTAGATATCTCAGATGATCACTGGGTCCCTCGGCTAAACATCTTCTCCTGAGGGCACCACTACTAAAGGTGGTATTCAGAGGAAGGTGCAGATGGAAGTCTTCAGTTGCTGGAGGCATACACTTGAAGGAAATAATGAGATGCTGGCCCTATTCTTCCTTCCTTTGCTTTTGCCTCCTGACCAGGGGATAAGACATATAGCTTCATTATACATAGCAAAATCTGTCATTGAATAACCCCTACAAATGGCCTGAACTAAAGCAATGATGCCCCAACCCACTCCAAGGACAGAATCTTCAAAAACCATGAATCAAAAATAAAAAAAAAAAATTCTTCATTATTTGCATTTTAAGGTGCTTTATTTTAAAAATGAGAGCTGACAAACAAATCTTAAATTTGCTGATGAATTGATTCTGCTTGTAGCTTCAGTCTGATATTCACAATATAAAACCATTATTAATAAGCAATGGCCACAGAAAGCTTAGACCTTAGTTTATTCTTTTCTATTGAAAACCACCAGGAAGAGTGTCCTATAAGTGCACTGATAAATATAAGAACATGTATATATTAAAACAATTCATCATGGATTAAAACACAAAAGTTCTTGCCTTTCATTCTCTAATTACCTTCCATTTAAGTGCATCCTAGACAGTATTTTGAACAAGAAAAGAATTAATCTATAGGACTGTCAAAGAAGAATTTTAGTAGCCTTAGTCTTATTTTAAAGACTATCTTCTGCAATGTTGACTTATGCACACATATTAAATTTCTGTTAATTTCAGGCAACATTTTAATCACATTTACATTGATGGCTTTGTTGCAAGCTTTTTTCACTTAAACATATGTTTATGTTCGTATTAATCGTTACTTAATAAAGTTTTTTTTCCTAAAAAAAAAAAAAAACATTAAGAAGCTTTGGAGAAGTCTCAACTATTTTCCACGTATCAATTTGATCTAAGAAAGCAGATCAATTTTGACAAGAAAAATGAAGATCTTAAACTAGGCTTCAGGGTAATTCTGAGTATAGAAAAAGGAAACCAGCCTAGCATTTGTCTAATATTCTAAATCACCAGATAGTTTAAAACCTCTAAACTACATGTCCTCCAAGCAAAGATTCCATGGTGAACAGGCTTAATCTAACCACATCCAGATTCTTATGAATGAATTCATTAGTTTATAAATAAATTACATCCTCAAATTTCTGCATAACCTAATATGCAGCCATTCATTTACATCCTTTTGAGTTTCCGAGTGTTAGTTCAGGTTCTGTTAATTGCTAATCAGAAATAGCAACAGGAAGCACATTGTCTTATGTTCAACAGGAGACAAGAGTGAAGTGAATCTCTTAGGACAAGAGGGATATTGCCTGCCTTATCTCTCCTCTTCGGTTTGCCTTCTGCCTTTCACATATATAAGCAACACTCCACAAAACAGAGTGGTGATTTACGAAATTCATATATCCTTAACTCTCATAGGTATGCAGAAAGATTAGCATAAAATTCCCAACTTGTCTGAAATGGATACGTTTCCAAGGAACTTAGGTCCACACTGATATTTTTCAAGGATAAAAGTATACTCGCCAGAGTAACTTTGCTTCAGCAGCTCATTTGTCCTTTTAGTTTTAAAATTGTATGAAAGTCATTTATCTGTTTATATATTTAGTATTTGTATGTGCAAATGTGTGTATATATATGAGTACTTCCTATGGCACATGTATAAAGATCAGAGCACAACTTTGCAGGGTTCCAGGGCTCAAATTTATGCCAGGAGGGTTATAGGAAATAGTTTTAGTCACTGTGCCATCTTTTCCACCCTTATTTTTAACAATAGTAAAATAACTAACTTAATTACTTTGTAATAATTTAATCATATACTATGATCTTAGATCCTTTTTATTTATTTTTTTTTACAAACTCTTCATATTCTAGATTTACTCCTGGAATGATCAATTAATAATTAGTTATGTATTCACTGAATATATGAAAGAATAAGTAAACTAAACAGATTTAAATATACATATATGTGTGTATACATGCATATGAAAACATATATATTTAAGTATAAACATATAAATATATGTATCATTAATATATAATGAATGACCTATGTAAGTGCCTATCATTTGTTATATAGCATTAACCATCTGTAATGAAAGTATTGTCAAGTAGACAGAATCTGAACTCATTTGGGTGATAGGCCCAGGCCAGGCCCATTGGGTATTAACTTGATTGCTTTGATTAATATGAAATGATCCACCTACTATGCATGAAATAATTTCCTTGTGGGTTAGAATGGTGTTCTGTTTCTTTTCCTCCAAAGGGCTACGGCCATTCATGGGAGCAACAACTTTGACTGCACACACCCCACGCACCCATGCAGGCTTTGGGCTGTGAGAGCCACAGGACCCCGCTCCAGGGGTAGGGAGGGCACAGTCTGGGGTCCCCGCAGACCTGCTGGAGTCAGGCTCAGAGGCCAAGGATGGACGGGTTCTCACTCTTTGGCACTGCAGGAAGAGCTGAGAACAATGGGCTCTAGCCCTGGGCTGAAGGGAAAAGGATAGGAGAGTGCTCTGGCTGGTTTCCACAGAGAGGAGAGTGTCCCGACTTGGTTGGAGGGTGTCTTGGCTTGGCTAGAGGCTGAGAACTCAGAGAAGCCTCCTGCAAGAGATTAGATATGACTCTATAGAAGACCTGCTCCATTGCTCCAGTATGGTGGGTCCTGATGAGAAGAGGCAGTCCAATGGTTTTAAGGCATTTCTTGTCATGGTGGAGAGTCATGATGAGCGAAACCTTACCCGACTTTCTCAGGGTGGACCTGAGTTTAGGGAAGGGGAGCTAAGAGGGTAGAAGAGGCAGAGAAAGGCAGAGAGAGGGAGAGAGTAGAGTAGTAGAGGCTGGCCAAGGCCATGTGGAGAGAGGGGAATGCAGAAAGGGCAGGAGCAAGAGGGCAAGAGAGAGAGGCAAGAGTAAGAGATTAAGAGCAAGAGAGGGAGGAGGGGGCAAGCAGCCCCTTTTATAGTGGGCCAGGTCTACTTAGCTATTGCCACGTAACTGTGGGGAGGAGCATATTGGTTGTCACCAGGTCACTGTGGGGTGGAGTCCAGACATAATACCAGGAGCTTGGAATTTTGCCCTACGTGACTGTTGGCCACATAATTATGAAGCTGAGGCCTCTTGTCTGAGCCTAGTGTCCGGTAGCGTGATAAACTTCCTTCTGTTTCTTGCAGAGTTATCTGCTAAGTCTCCAGGGTTTTAACCTGTCTCAATCAGAAAACAGGCTGGCTTTCAGGGTCCCACATTTCCTGACGAGGATCTTAAAGTTTGGAAGTGTAAAAATGAACCTGAGTATCTGCAGGCATACACTTCTCTCATTTCATGACTTTGCAAAATGATCAGCCACTTCAAGCATGTCTTACTCTGACTTCTTTACTGTAATGACCTATAATCTTGAATGTTAAGCCAAAACGTCATAAGATATGTTTTGTCAGAATATTGAGCACAGTAGATGGAAAAAAAAAA
>JADRCC010557949.1:0-22598 GCA_019843855.1 Hylomyscus alleni | reverse complement strand
GGCCAGTTCTGCTGTGCTACTCAGGTGAGGTGCAGGACCCGTTCTGACGAGTGCTATAGCTGCTGAGGTGCAGCTGTCACGACCCTAGGGCCAGGTGGTGACCATTTGCCATAGGTAAGGGGCAAGGGTGGAGGAGGGTATCTCTCCTTCATCTGTGCCACTACATGAGAGACATGTGGTAGGGCCAGCTCTCCCATGTTTGTATCCTCAGGGATAGCTCACCAACAGCTCATGTGAGGATTCTCTCTCTGGAGTACTGCAGCTGTTGAGGGGCAGGATCAACTCTCTTGCTCTCACACTCCCAGTGCCAGCTCTCCCAGGGTGACCAGGTGAATGATGGGGCCAATTCTACATAGCCCTTAGACATCAACATGTCCCTGGGTAACAGCCCAGACTAGTGATGTCCACTTGGCCTTTCATGGTAACAGACCCCTGTGCTACAGCAACACAGACTGAGACATGGCCTGCATTGGCGGCATAGGCCAGGACCCCCCATGGTCTCAGGTGGCACACCAGTTACCCATACCAGGCTTCACTACCCTCGAGAGCTCTCCAGTTATTCTTCTTTTCATTGTGTCCATATCTTTGTTTCTCTTTTGCTTCCATTGTTCCACCATTTATTTGCTCTTCTTAGTGGTGCCTGGGGTCTCTGAATGTCTGAGGGTCATCTCAGGTGGGGTCTCAGGAGTGCTGTGTCCTCAGGAGTGCTGTGCCCTACTCCATATTATAGTGCCAGGCAGGGGTCATCTCAGGCTAGCTCCCTGTCCTGAATACAACTACTAGGATTTCTATGATGAGTATTTCTTCTTTTTCCCCAGCCTCCTCCTCTTCCTCTTCCTTTGTTTCCTCCTCCCCTCCTTCTTTGTAGTGTCCTTTCTCTGATTTTAGCATAACTATGTCTTTTCATTCTACAGTTTCTACACTATCTTTACCATCTCCCCAGGGAGGCCCTCTCAAGGTATTCTCTCTCATGAAGTGCTCTTTCCTAGCCACTGACTATCACATAACCCTGCTTTATTTTCTCTAAAGATCTTGACTAGCTCTGAACTTAATTCTATTTACTTATTAATATAGTTATATAAATTTAATGAGACTAGGAACTCAAATGTATTTTCGCTATTAGATTTTGTTTCTAACAACTATGTGGGATGCATTTTAGAAATAGGATAGTCACAGGATGAATAAGTCAATGAAAGAGAAAAGACAACTTGGGTAAATGTCAGAAGTATATCCAGTGAGTACATATTCTGTAATTTGGGAGCAAAAAGGGTCCATATGGGCTCCAGAGTAATGGAATGGTATATACTTAAATAACCAGTCAAACAGATCAGCACCAAAGTCACAATTTTGAGTTGTTCTTAATTGTTTCTAGATATGCAGTCTGTCTATAGAGTTTATTTACCTAATGTTTTATTATCAACCTAAATATGTGAAAGCCTACTATGTGGTGACAGTCAAACCGGCACTTGGATATGCATGTGCCTTTCAGATTCCTTACAATAGGATGAGTACCTCTCACAGCTGTTCTAGTTTCCTAATTTTCATAACGACATTCACCTCATTCATTAGGAAATTAAGCAATGGCATGGTGAGAATTTCATTTTGCATCCCCTTTTTGGTTTGTTTCAATTTAGTGTTAAAGGTTCATTTGTTTACCCTCAAGTGACTGCTCAGGATGGTGAACAAATGTAGTTCAAACTCCTGTATATGAGTGAAGATGTGGTGGCGTATAGGAGGAATGATAACCTGTAATGTTTTCATCCTTCCCAGGTGATGTTTGACTGAGTATAGATCGTTTAAACTCTCCTTCCTGACCTTTCCTTCTCCAAACAGTAAATATCAGCTTAGAGAAACAAAATGAACATTGAGTTGCACATTCAACAACATCATTTTTAAATATGGCGTTATCCTCATAAGCAGAGGACCAGAGGAAGCCAACCAATCATTCTAGGCATGTGCTCCTCTCCCGTTTCTGGACTAGAGATAAGATTATGGCCTTTCAACTCTGACAGTTTGGAACTTGGAGTCATAAACCACACAAGCACCACTGTTTTTCAAAGTTTTCATTTTTTTTGAGAAAAAGTCTCACATCGTGGCCCAGGCTGGCTTCAAACTCATGGCAAGCTTCTTGCCTTAGCCTCCCAGAACTTGTATTACAACAGCTGCTATCTTATGCAGCTGACAACCACACTTCTTCATCACAGTGAAACTACTCCATAGGATCTCAGTGGCTTTCCAGCAAGACATTTTCATCCAAGACTGTTTTACTTAGCTTCCCTTGCTGTTGGTGGAAAAACACCAATTTCTAAATCTAATAAGAAAGACCTAAACTAAGTCATGGTAGTATTATTCTAGTCAAAATTGCTTAAAATTTTTTACTATCTACCTATAACAGAGGGAGTGTAAATCAGAGGACTAGAGCAATGCTCCTTACATCAGACTGAACAGTATACGAGGCATGTGAAATCAGATGCTTCCAGCTTGATATGACTTGAGAGGTTGTTGAAGGATTTTCCTTTTATAGAAATGCTTCCCTGCTTGCTAAACTCTCACTACTAGAGACTGAATCCTTGATTTGTTAGTTTAGATAATTGTAACAAGTCTTCAAATATAATATATAACTCAAAGGTAGTATCAAATACACGTAATCTTCTAAAATAAACATAATATTCATAACTTACTCATATTAAAAACCTTATAGTATCTTGGAGAAATAAAAAAGATCATTTACCCAAAATCTAGAGGTGGGGAATTCAAGATTTATAGAGACTAAGTGACTTGAATAATTGTTTAGGTGTTGAGTGGCAGGGCCACGACTACAAGCCACAAAATCATCTCTGTTAGAGGAAAGGCGTGGATGTGCGGAAGAGACCTTTAAGGTCAGCTGATTAAAAATCCTCACTCTGATTCTTGTTGTATGACAATGAGGCATTTTCTTAATTTCTTTTAGTTTTTTTTGTTGTTATTTGTAAACTTCAAGACTATCACATAGAAATCATATAGCATAGATATATATTTGTATACAAATATAGTTTTAGCTTATATTCCTCTTTAAATCTTTATAAGCTATCTACTGCAAATGTCTGATTTTTAAATTCTAATCAATACTTACATATTTTCAAGTTCAAAATGAAGGTCACCCCTATTTCAAATTTCATTTGATGTTATGGCTGTTGCTATGGCATCTATACAAACCTCAAAATCATTTATAAATGTTTCCTGAATACTTCCTGTGGCATTAGGGATCTCTCATAATGCTCTATATAATACAGTAGTGATTGAATTCTGCTAGACTCTGGACTTCAATTCAGGACTGGAGAGATGTCTTGGAAGTCAAGAACACTTACTTCTAAGTTTAGTTCTTAGCATCCATATCATGTGGCTTTACTGCCTCCTATAACTCTAGTTCCAGGGGACTGTGCATCCTCTGCTCATCTCACCAGACACCTACAAACAAGCAGCAAGCACACACACACACACACACACACACACACACACACACACACACACATACACACACACACACACACGTAAAAATTAAACGAATCTTAAATTTTTTTAGCCAAAGATCTTTGGCATTTAAAAGGAATAAGAACTGACACAAAATTCCCAATTTTTTGGTTTCTAGGCAAGGACATAATAATTGCTATTAATTATGATAATTATTTTACAAAAGAAGGAAATTTTTAAACCACAGTATATAAACTTAATGTTATGAAACAACTAATAAAGTTGCCTTTATGGAAAAATCTCCTGGAGCAGGGGGAATAGGCACTGCTTTACATCATTTTAATGCAATTTAAAAGTTTTAGATTTTTAGTGCTCATGGTCTAGTAGGAAATATTGAATTAATATAATGAATGAAATACTGAATCTGTGTTTGAGTAAGTATTTCTGGTCCACAGAAAGCTTACGGCAGGGGGAGTACAAGGCAGGACACAGCAATTCTCACACAGTGGCAAGCACAGCAGGGGGAGTACAGGCAGGGCACAGCAATGCTCACACAGTGGCAAGGGGAAGTGTGCATAGGTATGAGCTGATAGAATTTTCTTCACAATTTTTGCCGGTACCAGCCATTCAGAAGATTTTTGTATAGTTATTAGCAAGAATATCTTGCATGGAAACATAGAAGGAGTCAAAGCAAGAAGCAAGGCAATGGGGCATACATACTGTGGGACAACTATGCTCCAGAGAGATCATCGATCTGCAGGAACATTCTGTATGACTCTAATTTTGGTTAGAAATTACAGTAAGTATAGGCACTCTGTATAGACAACATCTACTATGGATGTGTTACGTGTTGCACATGATTCTAGGTTGCTTCTTGTATTTTCTCATTTAATCATACAACCCCCTGAGATAGACTCAACTCCTTTTCCCTTGCAGAGATGAGGAAGTGTGCAATTGTTAAGGGATTAACCATGGCCACAGATAGCCAGAGCCAGAGATAGGGCTCACCCAACTGGCTAACCTATAGCTCAGCGGAACTCACAGATCCTTTTAGGCCATGCGTTTCTCTGATGAGAAGAATTTACTTAATTTGATTTTCATTTTTATATTAAAGAGAAAATCTAAATGCTTCTTTCTAAGTTAGGTTTGTAAAACTGCCTCTTTTTTTTTTCCTACTTAAAAGCTAAGCAACCATAAACTGTCTTTGAGTGAAGCTTGATTTCTCCATCTCTAAATAGTGATAGAAGCCCTCCTCTCTGTTTTTAAAAGGATTAATTGAGTAGGGTATGTTAAACAGCTAGCAAGTGGCCAGGATTACAAAGAGGCTTTAACAAATGTTAATTTATTACGGGTCCTAGTAAGATAAAATGACATTTCAAATTAAAACCAGCTTCGATGTTAGTGGTAGGCTGAGAGCAAACAGATCATTGCTCTGGAGCATAAAGGTGTCTATATTTACAAATATTTCATGGAACCCCAAGGATTATCTTTGCCGTAGCCCTCATTTTAATTAAGAGCACAGAGCTCTGCATCAGAAGGAGTCTGCACAGATGCACATTTTCAGCTTCCAAACTCTTTGTTCCCTGGCTCAACATATAACAAGCTACTTTAGCAACCTGGTGTTGTGAAACAAATAGGAAACGCTTAATCATTTAAAAATACATATCAAAGAACAGACAAGACTAAGAAGTACATGGCGGCATGGATACTCCTCTACTTCGTCAAAACTGACAAATGACTTCAAGTAAACAAAGATATAAAACCCAAGCAATCCACCTCTATTTGTTATGAATATAAATATATAAGAGATTTTACACACACACACATAACAAATATATATTCTCCTATGTGCACACACACATACAGACACTCACACACTTAATACCTCTCTCTCCCCCTCCCCCTCCCCTTACCTCTCCCTCCCTCTCTCTGTCCTCTCTATTTTTAGACAGGGTTTTGTTGTGTACTCCTGGCTGTCCTGAAATTCAGATCAGGCTGGCCTCTAAATCAGAGATACTCCTGCCTCTGCCTCCCAAATGCAGGAATTAAAGTCATGAATCACCACTGCCTGGTTCCCTAATCACAGTTTTGGTTAAAAAAAAATTTCAAGGTCATCCCCAATTGTATTTAAGCACACATTTGTGTATGTTTGAAATTTTCATTATAGGCTCTTATACTGATCATTTTAAAAGTAGGTCACTCTAGAATGAGGATTTAAGGGGAGCATTATTTTTAATTCTTTGAATATTTTGTACAGTGTGTTTTGACCATAGTCGCTGCCCACCCCTACTCCCCTAATTCCCCCTAGATCCACTTTTCGTCTTTTTTTAAAATACATTATTTTCCTTTTTAAAACCACCCCTCAAGGCTAATTTATGATTTGCATATATTCTGCTTTCTATTGGAAATCGGTCAACACACCAAGGCTATACTGTTAAAAAGAATGAACTCTCTTGGAGGTGATCTTTGGTTCATAACCGTAGTTTCACTCCTTCACCAAGTCTATTAAGCATATACTGGTTATAGAAAAAAATATTTAAAAATATAAAGAAAAAAATGAACATTTCTTATTCACCTATAAATTCATTCATTCATTTATCAGTCACTATTTGTTGGATTCTTATTGATGGTGATTTAAATATATGAAAATTTTCTCTGTGAACTGACAGACTTGACATTTTGTGCCCATGTCCTGTCACTTGTGGTGTTAGTAATGTGGCATGTTCTGAGATTCCTGCCATATTCCCTCTTGGAATTAACATAGTGCATTAATTTGAAACTCTTTGGAACTAGATTCACCTCCCTTCTTTTTTCCTATAGCTCTTACACTAGAGGGAGGGTACCTCCCAAATTCCATTAAGTGTGGGTCACCACTGACAGGCAGACCGTGGGAAGTAGAGTCAGAAGAGGAGCACTTCAGCTCTGACCTCGCACAGCCATGTGGATACCAATGGCAAGCTACTCCCGTGTTTCTAAGCCTGGGTGAGATCGTCTTTCATCAAGCAATGAAAGCTACGCTACAGAACTGCCGCAAAATGCAAATGGGACGAAATGTGAAAAATCTTAGCCAATTACTTTGTGATAGACACGTGCACAATACTATTTCTCTACAATGCATTTGGGAGGATATGGCAGAAAATGCCATTACATGTGTATTCACAAGTATTGGAAGATTTTTACTTAAAGTAAAACTACAGTGAGCTTGAAGCTTTAGATTATCTGCTAAGCAACAGCTGACATCATGTACAAATGTGACTCTTTTCCTAGAAACTATCATCAACCCAATTAAGGCAGAAGCATATCTGACCTGGTGTAGTCATCTTCAACCAGCATGTGCTTTGGAATTGGTGAGTACCTTCCTGGAGAGATGGGTGGCAGGGAAGTTTTGTATTCTAACGTGCCATTGTTACCAGACAGTAGATGATTTTCCATCGGCGGGGAATAAGCTAAGGAATTGGGGAAAGAAGAAGAAATGGAATCAAATCTTTTTATGCAGGTGATGTGATGTGTTACATTTCAGAGGATGAGTTAAAAACACAAAAGCTTTGCTTCATGCCAAAATTTTTTCTTGTTCTCCCATAGGGGTGAGTTGCTGTCCATTTGTATTTCCCACATATAAGTGCTTGATGACTTTACACTTGGAAAGATGTAATAACAGTTATATTTGTAACCAAAATTGCATAATTAGGTGATAAGAAGAATAGAAGGATGGTGATTAATTTTCTATTGAAACAAAAATGTTAGTTTCTAATTGCAGGACTCACATTCACTTTACATAATTAATATATCAAATTATCAAAAACCAAGAGGCTCCCAAGGAGTAAATTCTACTATAAAGAGTTCTCCATAAATATGCTGTACTTCCATCACAGGAAGTCTGCAATCTCAAGCATTTTTCTTCTATTCTTCCCTAATCCACCTTCTCACTGATCCATGGCCTGAATCCTCAGACAAAACCTCTGTATTGGCATCTGAACCACTGCTTAACTGAATGGAGTATATGCAATTTCATATCTCTTACCCCATGTCATATGTAAAGTTCAGAAGGCATGAAATTTCTCCATTCTTTCAGAGATAGATTGGAAGTCTTCTTTCTCTGAGTCTCTAAAAGACATTTATTTTTATTTACCTGACAGCTTTCTTTCTGCTAAATTGTGTTGCTGTTAACACATTTCCGTTAGCTAACCCTCCAGCCATGCTCCTGAAGGCAGGGCTTGTATTTCTTCTGCATCTCACATCTTACTTTACAATGTATGGTGCACATGTTAAATTACTTTAATTGATTAGAAAGTTTTATGTTCTGCCCTTTAAAAAAAATCTCTACAACTGCATTTATTTGGCCTTACAAAGTGGTTCTTAGATCCTCAAGTCTGACTCCTCTAAATTTATCAGGTTCAAAAGTCTCTGAAAGTCAAAACTGATTCTTATCCTAAGGTAAGGCTTATCTCAGCTTAGGGCCTTCTTTGGGAAAAGTAAAAAAAAAAAAGGCCATTTGGAGGGGGAGACATTTGAGACCATTATTTCAAAAAGTAATAGCTAAGGTAATGGGCCTTTAGATAAGGTTATTCAGCTTTTAAATTTTCCTCAAGAGAAGCATCTAAATCTAAGAAAGATTCAACAACTTGCTTAAGGTGATAGTATTAATTATTAGTCGGCCCTGAAGGCCTCCCAAGTGCACCCACTCACAACTGAACTCTCAAAGTTTCAAATCCAGCAAGCAAACTTATGCCAACAAAAATATCCATTAGACTTCCATAAAAAGTAAATTCTTTCTAAATTTAGTTCCAGAAGAGAGAGGGTACGAGGCCTAATTAGCAGTGGATTTGGTGCAGTCCCCAGAATCATGATTCACGTTGTTGCCCTAGGAGTCCTGTGTCACCCACTGCTACAGACACAGTGACTGATTATTTTCTTTATTCTATAGAGTGTAACAAATTCAGCTAAAAATAAAAGTTGTGATGATGACTGAAAATGGAGATTTTGTTATGCCGGGAGGCCCAATGCTCTCCCGTAGGAGGAAGGTTACAACTATCTCTGTCTTATTTTGCCAGTATCTGTTTTTCACTCTGCTCCTACATAGATCTAACCTAGGACAAAGGATACAATGGCATGCGACAACTCATATTCCACGAGATTGAGCATTTATCATCTGGAGTGTTGTATCAACACTATCGTAGTCACTGTGTTTAAAAAACATATCACTCTATCTTTCCATAAAAGGTGGACCTGCCAGCACATCAAGGTGTCTCACCTTCAAAACATGAGCCAAGGTCTCATAAAACAACATGGAAATGATGAATAGAATATTTTCCCTGAAGTATTTCCAGAATCGTGACAAGAGTAAAATTGTAAGCAGAGGTGCAGATGCCTTTGTGGAGTTCCATTTTGTATAACTGGAGGCTATCAGGGGATGGCTCCAAGCATAGTACTTACAGTGAGTAATATCCGGTGGCCCATAAGGATCAGTCATATAAATGGTGGTGGGTTTGCCAACTTTTAGATAAACAACATCAGATGTGTTCTTCAATATCGCTACAGCCTCTTCATGTGTAACTTCTTCTAAACTATAGTTATTTACCTGAAAGGGGAGAAAGATCAATATGAGTGTTAAACCTATGAAGTAAAAAAGATAGTATGATATTTGGAAGTATGACCTTGATAAAAGATTGGTTACAATGATTAGCATTCTTGGTAGCATTCTTGGTATGTTTAGCATTCTTGATAGAACACACAGTTTAAGCGTTAACCAAAGCAGGATAGATATAGTCATGAACGCTATGGGAACAAGTTAGCTTTGTCCATCTCTCTGAGGCAGCAACATGAAATGGCATGCAGAATAACATTTCTAGAAAAAGTAAATAATCTTTTAAATATTTGCTATAGTTTTTATGATGAAAATAAAATATCTGTCTGGCTGTGTATGAAGCTCAGTGATATAATTAATAATTACTGAGAATGTCTGAGGGTCTTGGATCAGTTCCCAGTACTAAAGAATGCAAACACAAAAACAATACTGCCAAGAAAGAGGGCACAGAAAGCACTGTACAATAATTTAAATAAACTTTAAAAAATAAAAACAATCCATAAGCTTCCTCCTTTAATATATTTAAGTCAATGTTATACCATATTAGACACATTATTTTGTACTCTTGGAAAAAAATCTAGAGTGACTGTTATAACATTAACATAATCTTGCATTGTGGCTTTTGTTTTTTACTGCTTTAACAATGATTTAAATAATCTATTGCTAGACCCTGTTTCATTTGCTCTTAATTTGTTGGAACTATAAATAATGTTGTAGCCCATGGATACAGAGGTGGTTCAATATACAAAAGTCCATCAACATAATCTACTATGTAAACAAACTGAAAGAAAAGAAAACATATACTAATCTCATTAAATGCTGAAAAATCCTTTGACAAAAATTTAACACCTCTTCACATTAAAAGTCTTGGAAAGATCAAGGATATTAAGCTCATACTTAAACAAAATAAAAGCAATATACAGTAAGCCAATAGCCAACAGCAAATTAAATGGAGAGAAACTTAAAGAAATTCCATGAAAATCAGAGACAACACAAGGTTGTCCACTCACCCTGTACCTTTGCAATATACTACTTGAAGTTCTAGCTAGTGCAATAAGACAACTAAAGGAGATCAAGGAGATACAACTTGGAAAAGAAGAACTCAAACTATTGCTACTTGCAGATGACATCATAGTATATATAAGTGGCCCCAAAAATCTACCAGAGAACTCCTACAGCTGATAAACACATTCAGCAAAATGGCTCAATACAAAATTAACTAAAAAGAAAAATCAGTAGCCTTCTTTTATACAAATGATAAGTGGGCTGATAAAAAAAATTAGGAAAACAACACCCTTCACAATAGCCACAGATAATGTAAAATATCTTGATGTAACTCTAACCAAACATGTGAAAGACCTATATGACAAGAATTTCAAATTTCTGAAGAAAGAAATTTAAAAAGGTATCAGAAGATGGAAAGGTCTTCCATGCTCATGGATTGGTAGGATTAACATAGTAAAAATGGTCTTACCAAAAGTAATCTACAGATTCATTGCAATTCCCTTAAAAATTCCAACACAATTCTTTACAGGCCTTGAAAGAATTGTTCTCAAATTCATATGGAAAAACAAACAAATAAACAAACAAACAAAACCCGGGATAGCTAAAACAATATTGTACAAATAAAGAAATTGTGGAAGACCCACCATCCCTGATTTCAAGCTATACTCAGAGCAATAGTGATAAAAACTGCATATCTATGAACAATTGATTTTTGACCAAGAAGCCAAACCATACATGGAAAAGTGAGACCATCTTCACCAATGGTGCTAGTCTAACTGGACGTCTGCTTGTAGAAGAATTCAAATAGATCCATATTTACATCCTGTACAAAGCTCAAGTACAAGTGGTTCAAAGACCTCAACATAAAACCAAATACACTAAATCTAATAGAAAGAAAATGGGGAATAATTTTGAATGCATTGACATAGGAAAGAACTTCCTGAACAGAATATCAATAGATCAGGAACTAAGATCAACAATAAATGGGATCTCATGAAACTGAAAAGCTTCTGTAAAGCAAATGGCAATAGGATAAAACAGCAGCCTACAGAATGGGAAAAGATCCTTACCAACACTACATCTGACAGAAGGTTCCAAAATATATAAAGACCTCAAGAAGTTAGACAACAAACCAAATAAACCAAGTAAAAACTGGGGTACAAACTTAAACAGAGAATTCTCATCACAGGAATCTCTAATGGCTGAGAAGCACTTAAAGAAATGTTCAGTGTCCTTAGTCATTAGGGACATGCAAATCAAAATGACTCTGAGATTCTACCTTAAAATCTATGGTTAAGATCAAACCTTAAGTGACAGCACATGCTGTTGAGGATGTGTAGCATAGGGAACACTCCTCCATTGCTGATGGAAGTGCAATCTGGAAATCAATTTGACAGTTTCTCAGAAAACTGGCAATAGTTCTACCTGAAGACCCAGCTACACCACTTTTGCACATATACCCAAAAGATGTCTACCACAAGGACATTTGCTTGACAATGTTCATAGCAGCTTTATTCATAATAGCCAAACTCTGGAAACAAACCAGATGTCCATCAAGTGAAGAATGAATAAAGAGAATGTGGTTCATTTACATAATGGAATACTACTCAGTTATTAAGAACAAGAAATTTCTAGGCAAATGGTGGAACTTAAAATATCCTAAGTGAGGTAACCAAGACCCAAAAGAATATACATGCTATGTACTCACTGAAGTGGTTATTAGCCATAAAGTACAGGATACTCATGCTAGAATCCACAGACTCAAAGAAGCTAAATAACAAGGAGGGACCAAGGAGGAAATAAAATAGTCACTGGTGGTTGATGGAGGGAGGGAACTGGGTGAGAGGGAATGGAGTTAAGGGATTAGGTGTAGGGTGAGACAGGGAGAGAGTGCCAGGAGAGTGAATAGAAGTCATTGAAGATAGGGTTGGGGGTTGAGGGGCTGGGGGCTAGGATGTGCCAGAGACCTGGGATTGGGGAGGCTCCAATGAGTCTATAAGGGTGACTCCCTTATAGACTCCCTTACAAGCTGAGACTCTTAGCATTGGCAGGTATGTAGCCTGAAGTGGCCACCTCCTGAAGCCAGGCAGGATTTCCACTGGAGGTGATAGAGATAACCCACCCACAAAACCTTCAACCCCAAATTTGTCCTGCATATTTGAAGTTCAGTGACAAAGATGGAGCAGAGACTGAAGGAATGGCTAACAAATGACTGGGCCAAGCTGAGACCCATCCGGTGGGAAAGAGCCAATCCCTAACACTATTAATGATACTTTGTTAGGCTTGCAGACAGGAGCCTAGCATAAGGGTCCTCTGAGAGGTTTCTCTTAGCAACTGACAGAAGCATATGCAGAGACCCCCAGTTAAACCTTAGATTGAGCTCATGGAGTCTTGTGGAAGAGTTGAGAGAAGGACTGAGGGACCCGGAGGAGATAGGGACTCCAGAGGAAGACCAACAGAGTCAACTAACCTGGGCCCTTGGGGGCTTCCAGAGACTAAACCACCAGCCAAAAAGCAAATACGGACTGGACCTAAGTCATCTCATGTGTAGCAGATGCGCAGCTTGGTCTTCATGAGAGTTCCCCAACAACTGGAGTTGGGCTGTCCCTGATTCTCTGGCCTGCCTGTGGGTTCCGTTCTCCTATCTGGGCTACCTTGTCTGGGCCTCAGTGGGAGAGTAAGTGCCTAGTCCTGCAGTAACTTGATGTGCCAGGGTTGGTTGGTGCCTAGGGGTAGCGGAAGGATGGGGGACAGGGGAAGGGCTCTATGAAGGGTGACTGGGAGGAGAGGTTAAGTTGCATTTGGTATTAATTAATAAAGAGGAATAAATAATATTGTGACAAACAATTATCTGGGTTTATCTAGCTTGGATATTTTTTTTTGTATAACTCATATACGTGACTTGTTAGACTGAGTTATAATATCATTGTTACAATGTTTAATATCTATTCTGAAAGTTTCCTTTGAAAATGAACCAGTTTACCCTCTTGCCAGCACTCCATGAGGTCTGTCTGTCTGTCTGTTTCTCTCCCCACTTGCTCTCTCTCTCCCTCTTTCTCTGTACAGCTGAGAACTGAGAACCTTGTGGGTGTTCTACACCTTCTCAGCTGGAGGACTACACCTCCAGCTATCAGTCTTTTTCTTTCTTTCTTTTTTTTTTTTTAAGGAAAGCGTATTGATGTTGTAACCTAAGGATTCACAGGTGAGCACATTTGAATGAATCACATTTCTGCAAGTATCACCAACAGTGCACCCCTCCTTATTGTTACTTTATCAAGTGTTGTTATATCTTCAGGGCTGGAACATTACACTGGATGTGTGCAATATTTACTGATTTTTCATTTAATGCAACCAGAAAGACATCATCAATGGGTAAATGGAAATATATGTTCAAAATATCTAATTGGAGGTTAGCTTGGGATACAGAGTGAGGTATAAGTTATCTTGAGCAACAAAGACTTATCAAAGCAAAACATATATGTGATGAGGTTTAACCTACAAATTACACACAATAATTAAACATAGGAAGAGATTAATAAATAATCATACAGTAGAGCAGTTATAACAAAGATTATCAGCCTCACCAACCTTGGACTCCTATTAAATAAAACAAGGAGTAATAAATTACAAGCATGGTGTTCTTCTGACCACCTCTTTAATAACTGATGTGTGAATGAAGTGATTAACACCAGATAGCACATGCTACGTGATGATTCTGTGGAAAGAGATGAGTCATATTCTGGGTAGGCTGGAGACTGATGCTGTATGCTCTCATTGTAGTACACAGATTGTTGGAGCTACGGATAAGTGAGGCTGTGATACACTTTTTCCTATCTACTTTAGTCATATGTGATCAGTAGCACTATTTTTTCTATTATTACCTTATAAATACTAATAATTGTAGTATGTACACATGGGCTAAAATAAATGTAGGCACTATCATATTTTACAGTGCCTACATTATATTTTTCTTGCAGTGATGCTTCTGTCTTCTGTAAGATAAATATGAAATAAAATAAATGTAGGTTAATGTGCTTTATTGTTTTAGTGAATGTCACTGGTCTGATTAGTGATAGAGGTAGAATCAAAAGTCAAGTATTTCAAAGATTGCCCTCTCACAAGCAACTTCACTTCTTCTTCAGCTTCCAGGTCTCTGTTCTAACCAGCCCCCACTCCAACAAGATGCAGTTTGTGGGATGAATATTAAGGGAATCGAATCCTACACAGGGAGCAAATGTGGAAGATTCATAGACGTGGGGAGCACAGTTGATGAAAGCAGACCTTAAATGTAAAGAAATAATAAAAATACTAGGAATAGCATTTATTTAATGACTGTCATATATTATACATATATAACATATATATTACATGTGAATGAATATGAGACTTTAATTGTAAAAAGGCTTTGAATTTTAAAAGAGATTGGATATTTTAAAGGTATTGAAATTTTAATATGTAAGAATTTGTAAAGACTGTGGGACTTTTAAAGTTATTTAGATTTTGGGGATGAATAGGAAAGTAAGGGTTGAGGCTTAATAGTGATGTGTTTGTGTGTCAAGTTGACAAGGGATCAATGGTACTGGCTGGTTTTGTGTTAACTTGAAACAACCTAGAATTATCACAGAGAAAGGAGCTTCAGGTGAGGAAGTGCCTCCATGAGATCCAGCTGTAAGGCATTTTCTCAATTAGGGATGGGGGGGCAGGGGGAGGAGGGCCCATCGTGGGTGGAGCCATCCCTGGTCTGGTAGTCTTGGATTCTATAAGAAAGCAAGCTTAGCAAGCCAGTAACTAACATCCCTCCATGGCCTCTGCATCAGCTTCTTCTTCCTGACCTGCTTGAGTTCCAGTCTTGACTTCCTTTGGTGATGAATAGCAGTGTGGAAGTGCAAGCTGAATAAACCTTTTCCTCCCCCAGAGAGAGAGCTTAGCCATCTCTTCAACTCCTATCATGTATTTTTAAACAAATCAACTAATTTGCTTTCTTTATAGCTCCATAGGTAACTCTAATAATTTGACCTACTCCATAGATGAGAAAAATATAATTTATAATACATATATACATGTGTGTATACATAAATATATACATATTTAGATTTATTTTTATATTATGGTTATGAATCTTTTGCCTATATATATTTGTATGTATTATGACCCATGGAGGCCAGAAGAAGACATTGGATCCCTGGAACTGGAGTTACATATGAGTTTCAATGTGTGAAATGAACCCAGGTCATTGGCAAGAGTAGAAAGTTCTCTTAACAGCTAAAGCCATTTCTTTAGCTCCTATTGTGTAGTTTTAAACAAAGCAAATAATTTATTTTCTTTGTAGCTCTATAGGTAACTCTAATAATTCAACCCATTCTACAGATGAGACAAAAATGAAAAAACCAAAAACCAAAAAAAAAAAAAACAAAAACAAAAAAACCCCAAAAGACGACACTTAAAGTGCTTAACTTAGAGCAAAGTGGTCACACAGGCTCCAAATGCAAATACGGCAGTTAGGTTAGAGGCCTACTGAAAGATCAAAACTAGGGCTCATATCCTCAGTGCTCATATTTAGGGTTTGTCTAGTTGTTCTCCTGATATTTCAGAGAATAGTCTCTTTTCCATAGTGATATAAAAGCTAATAGATCTTGTGCATGCCACTTTAAGGCAGCCTGAAAATAACTCAGGGCACATCTCCCCTAACATGGCTGGCTCCCATAGGCAGGACATGAATTTATAAACAAATGTAGTGATCAATGTCTTTTGAACAAAGAACTCTAATGCCTGCCTTGAAACCAGCTTGAGGCTATGTCCAGGCTCCTTACTTCCTCATTTGGGGAATACAAACATAGCTCTCTCTCAAGTGTGTTCTGTCTTTCTCCTACCTCTCTTTTCCCCTTTCAGGTCTCCCTGATGTGCTATTCAAAGCAGATATCTCTTCTACTTTCACTTCTCGTTAATTCTCTTATTAACTCTTTTATAATGTCTACGATGGCCCCTGTGTTGCCATCATGCCACCTCTAGGTTTATTTACTGTCCCTTCTTACATTCTTCCACTCAAGGCTCCCGTGGTTGAAGGCATTCTCTCTCCTAAATAAATTCCATTTTCTCAAGGGTAATTTTGGTAAACTCCTTTCCCAAGCTTCCCTTCCTTCGTTTCTCCTTAACACGTATGTGACCAAGTATGAGCTAAGCCAGCGTAGTGTAGTGACCATACATTCTGTGTGATCAGTGGTGATACTATGCTCTATTACCCTAAGAAAATGAACTAAAACCAAAGGTAAATACAATAAATGGAAGGAGCTTTAATATATCTCACCATCCTTTGGAAATCTTAGTTTTGATCATTCATTTATTTTAAGTCAGTCCCACTTGTGACTAGAGAAAGCAACTATGCGCAGCAGTAGAACATATGAATAGAAAGAGATGTTTTCTCTAAAAACCTGATTGCCAAGCTAGATATCTCTTAATGGTATGATCATGGCCTTAGAGGCATCTACATTGAGAAAATAAAAGAGAAACAGATTTCGGAGTCACAAAAATGACAAGGGCATGGAAGAGAACTCCAGGGGCTGTGAACCAACTGGATCAGATTACAAGTGACATCAAAGTTCTAATTTAGTGAGGACTTTCTCCCTAGGGTACAGAAACCATACAGTTTGATTATCAGTGAAAGAAAAACAATGTCAGTGTTTATTAAATCCTACCTATTACTACCATTAAAGTGGGGAGTAGATTTTAAAGACAACCTTCATACAACCAAGAAAATATTTACGAGAATAGTAATTTAAGCCAATGTGGAAATAGGCAGATGAGTGGGAAAGAGAGGACATTGGTTGGATAGTGTTACTTTAAGATAGTGGCAGCTTGGTGGATTTTTATTTGGTGGTCAAAGAATTGAAGCATTGACATGAATTTTGGTCCTGGAGCAGGTGTTTTTTCATATTGGTGATAGAGCATATACATTTGAGGCTAGGCAGATAGCTCAGTGTGTAAAAAATGCTTACTGTGAGCCTGGTTCTCCAGAACTCAGGTAAAACTGGATATGGTAGTTTGAGCTCTTGAAATCTCAAAATGCACTCTAGGCAGATGGGGGCAAACACAGGAGAATCTTCAGAGGTGTGAGAACCAGCTAGAGTGGCTTACACAGTGGGAAAGAGATCCTGTCTCAACATGGTAAAAAGACAAGGAGCAATGCCTGAAGTTTGTCCAAAAGTGTCCACATGCATGCTGTTGTATGAACATGCTTGAACAGATACATATGACTAAGAAACACACACACAGTATACATGTACACGCATGGTCACACATGTACACACACACACACACACACACACAGAGTCACTAGGCTGCCTTTTACATGGACTGAGATTTGAGTTCTTTGTCTTGGTGTTGCCCAACTCTGTTTCTTTGGAAATTCTAGTTAGCCTTCTAAGCTTCAGTGTTGTTGCCTATCAAATGGGATTGGCAATGGTCCCTGTCTTGAAGTCCCTGTCTTGTTTCTGCAGTGTATGCTGGCCTTGGTGTTGGTTCTTTACCTTGATATTCTTTATTGTCACTATCTCGCCTCCCAGGAAATAGAATTTCTTGGCAAAATTTTCTTGCTGATCATTTTTCTGCAAACATCTGTGAACTGATGAGTTTAATTAGGGTTCTTCTGATGAAGCTTCTGTATGGTCTTTAAAAAAAAATTAGAATAGTGTGGGATCCGGCCCCAAATGTGTTCTTTTGTGCTGAAGTCTTCAAAATTGTTTTTCACAAAGTGGGTTTGTTTGGGTTAATTATGTGTGTGCATTATACTATGAACTTTCAACAAAAAGGGCCTACAGCTGGAGATGATTGTATGTAGAGAGAAGAAACATTACATTGATTGGTTAGCTGTTCCAATCATTGTTTTTCATTGTCTTTTGATTTTTTTCTTTTAATTTTGTATCAAGTATTTGACTATTGTGGTGAACACTGACCAACTGGCCTGGTTTCAGGGAAAGAAGCGATGTGTGTTTGAGTAAGATGCTGTCTGTGGGAATCACTCCGTGGAGGAAGCATATATCCACCCTTGGCTTACACTTGCAACAGTAAAGAGGACTGAGGCTAAGACCATGACGAAGCTGGAGGTAAGATGACTCATTCTCTCCACAGATGAGAGAGAATGAAGGTATGTATCTGGAGCATCATATGCAGGGTGGCAAACCAGCTGATGACAGAGGTGCTGGGGACCTACAGAAAGGGGACCAGACCAGTTTGGTAGAAAATCAAATAAATGTGACTATCTACATCACTGTGTAAAAGTAGGGGGCTGGAGGGCAGCAGAAGCAGGAATGAGCAGGAGTCTGTGATAGGCAGACTGGGAATGAATACCTGACTTTTCACTTTCATGCAAGACTGTTTGTGTCTGGGGAACAGGATGGGGAAGATGATAAGGGACATAGGGTTATCTAAAAAGATAGTATAAAGAAATACGTGATTCAGAACCACTGGAGAAAAATCGTAAGCTCCAGTGTTAACTTTCAAAAAGGAGACAAAGTAGTTGGCTATTAGATCATGAAATAATTAAGAGAATCAATCCAATGCAGCAATATCAGTGATATGAACATAAAACTGTATAACCCCATGACAGAAATCTCTACAGTATATTGAAATAAACTGTTGATAATAAAATTCCTTCTGAACTAATAAATCTTAATAAATAGTAAATATGAGGGTATGTTTATCTTTGCTTAATCAGTATTTTCTTGGTTTTAATGTTTCCAACAGTAAATATGCGTCAGTATTTTTATAACAAGATTAACTTTACTTGGGCAAAACAAAACAAAAGCAACTTAAATAAAGAAGAATGAAAGCTAAGTAGGGAGACCAAGGACTGCAAGCTGCTTGCAAGCTCTAAGGCTGCCTTCCTTCTGCTACCATTAAGAATACATTCCTTCAATCCGAATTTGAATGGAGTCTAAGTCTCTGCACTACAGCCTAAGGCAATCTCAGGAGCAACAACACCGAGGGCTGCATCTTATGTGCAATTTAAACTAATCAGAAACACTAACCATGTGTTAAACTTGCTTAAATCCAGGTGTTTTCAGGAACGGAGGACCTGCTCAGTTCTCCTTGTGTTGTGTAAGGCATTATTTTATTAAAAGGATTCATGATTAAATACATTTATAGATCACAGCGTCAAAGCCTAAATGTTTCTCTGGTGATTTTGAGAATGACTAGATTGGTTTCAGTTTTTAGTTTCATGATTTTTTTTTTTTTTTGAATCACCCAATTCATTTACTAGGAATTTCATGTGTCAAATGAAGATAATGCTTGTGTATATTTGGTCATTTGTGTTTGTGAGGAAGGAATTATACCATGAACTCGCAGAAACCCTGTATGAAAAAAATGCAACTCCAATAGAAACCAAGCAATCATAGTCAGACACTGAGCTGCTGCTGAGCCTGCTTCTAGAAATAGCTTCTTCCTGGAAGGATGCTCTCACCCCTACTGTGCTCAACCCTACTACTGCAGTGTCTCTTCTTACCTTTATCTGCCCTTACTGTTTTCAAGACGAATGACAATATATATATATATATATATATATATATATATATATATATATCATTCTTCCACATGAATCATTATAAGTACCTGGCACTTAACAAGGGTTGAAATGAGCTAAATATGCTGTAAAATAATGATTATGCCATATCCAATAGGACCAAAAGTCCCTACTTATGGAAAGAGTGGGACAACTGTGCTGATTTCTGCTTTCTATTTGTGTTAATCAGAGAGGGAAAGAAGAGGCCTGAAGGTTATTCAAGCAATTGCATTGAATGTTCAGTTTGAGCCAGGTAGGGATATAAAAATAAAATACCTCAGATGGAAAGGGAGCCTTGGGTCACCCCAGCTTCTAAGGCACAATCACAGTTCCAGCTAGATGAATTTTCTTCTTTCAGAAATCATTCATACATTTCTTAATCTTTCCTTTCAATGACTGAAACTTCCTCTGTCTTACTGGTCACCAAAAGGACAGGGCTTTGTAATGCCCACCAAAATTCATGAGGTACAGGAAGCTATTTAATCAATATTGACCACATTTATTGTTATTTCTTGTGTTGTGTAGAATATATGAACATAATGTCCTGGTTTTTATTTTTTATTTTGTTGTTGTTTTTGTTCTGTTTTGTTTTTGTTTTTGTATTTGTTTTGTTTTGTTTTTGTTAACTTGATACAAACTGAGTCATTTGATAAGAGGAAATCTCAATTGAGAAAATATTCCTGCTAGACTGGCCTGTGGACAAGTCTATGGGGACATTTTCTTGATTAATTGTAAATGTGGGAGGACCCATCCCACTGGGGATGGTGTTACCACTGGGCCTGTGGTCATGGATGATATAATGAAGTAGGCATAGAAAAGCCCCAAGGAGCAAGCTAGTAAGCAGCCCTCCTCCATGGTCTCTGCTTCTGTCCTGACTCCAGGTTCCCACCATGCTTGACTTCCTTCTGGGATGGAGTAAGATTTGAGAGTTGTAAGAGAGCTGCAAAATGAAGTAAACCCTTCTTCCTCTCTAAGCAGCTTTAGGTTCTAGATTTATCACAGCAATAGGATCCTTTATATATATGTACATATAATATATATATATATATATATATATATATATGCATGCCATTTAAAGATACTTGCATGCATTAGAGGCAACTTTTGTGCTTTACTACTGGGGTGTGCTATTAAAATCATTTTGGTCTTGGGAATATGGCTCAGTGGAGGAGTATGTGCCTTCTATATACAAAGCCCTGTATTCAATTCATACCACCACAAAACAAAATAAGAAATCAAATCAGTAGCTAATTTTTATAAAACTAGTAAGTAGTATATGGAGAGGCTAAAACTATTAAGAGTGATAGATCAGTATTAGTGCTTGAACTTTGGAAGACTCCATACTATTGGAATAGGATGATATATAATAGTTGAGTGGCCAAGTGGTTACATAGCATCCACAAGCTTTGTTAAATCCTCAAGGACTGCAAATACTACTACTAATAACTGAATGACATATAATACCTCTAGAGAAAGGTATATGAACAAGGATATAAGCAACATAAAAAAGAAGTCAACAGGGAAGATTTAATCCTTAAACTAAATCAATGGAGTTGTATTTACTTACAAGTTACTGCCTTTGAGATAAACTAGAAGGGAGTCTGAGAAATGTGAAATACTCCAAATGCCTTTAAGGTGACTGTAGGTGATTATACAATGATAATGCTACCCTCAGGAGAGCAGCGACAGTGGGGAGAGGGCTCAGGTAGGGTTAGGTCAAGGTCATTTTGGTTTTGTCCTAGGTCCCATGAGAGACTCATTTGGAAAATAAAACCCAAATGAACATAACCCCAACATCAGAGAGGTCCTTATTTATTTGGGATTGATTGAGGACTACACAGTCCATCATTATGCTTAGAAGCTAACCATGGGGCTGAGAGCCAGAGTCACTGAATAAATGGGTGAATAGAATAGAGCTTCAGGAAACTATCCTGTAGGTCTGCACAGTTTTACATGTACTAGTTATACAGTTTTGGGACTTTTCTGGCTCCAATTGAGAATAGTGTGGCACATGCCCTGACTATCTCCTAAGAGCAAGTGTGAGCAGTGCATGTTTCTCTATGCACAGTTTGACCTGTGGAGGCATGGAAGTGATTGCTGATGGAAGGATTAGAGCTCATATGCTTATCTAAGGTGGATTGCCACCATCAGTGAATGTCCTATTTCTCACTCAGACAATTTCCATATATTTGCTTTATTTTCAATATAATGCCCATTGTTATTGATGTTTAAATAAAACAAGGCAGTTTTATAAAGCTACCAAAAAGTTAATCAATTTAAGTCCTTACAACCAATATTCATCCAGAGAAAGTATGGGTTTTCCTATTCCCTAAACCTGTTTGATGTCTTTACCATCTCCTTAACTTAGGAGTAAAACAAAAGGCCTCTTAGACATCTCAGAGTATGCTCCACTGAATTCTGGTTGTGAGTGTTTTATAAGTATCATTTTAATGAAAGTATTCTATGAGAAATAAGGTCGAAGTGTATAGATTTAGTAAAAATATTTCTTGAGTTGCTTACTTCAAAGATCTTTTAATGCTTTTTATATGTTGTTTTTCACATGTTGCTAATATCATTTTTATATACTCATTTATTCTGTTTTAATATGTTTCTTATATGTTTATTCAGGAGCCTGCATAGAGTCACATACACATTTCAGTATTTTCCAATCTTTTATGGTTTTAGAGTCCTTTAAAATAACACAGGAAAGGTACTAATATTTAAAAACACATCATGGGAAATGCTAATCTAAGGCAATGATATTATGGTACAGAAATCAAAATAAGGGAATAAAGATGACCCCAGCTTGCCTGCAGTGACTTGGTAGGAATAGGGCCTGCCCATGACTAATACATAGTTCCTCAAAGTCTGAGTCCAGTGTTTTTTCACTTGACTTTAGTGCATTTATCATCCTCTCCTTCCTCTACTACTTCCCTTTTAAGGAAAGAAGAGACGAATTCCTTCTCTGCAAAAGTATATAAATTCTCTTACTGACATTTTTTT
>JADRCC010557948.1:0-12852 GCA_019843855.1 Hylomyscus alleni | reverse complement strand
TTTTTGGGTATATGCTTAGGAGTGGTATAGTTGGGTCTTGAGATAGAACTATTCCCAGTTCTCTAAGAATACACCCAATGATTTTCAACTTGGTTGGAAATGGTTGTTCAACTTTGTATTCTAACCACTCAACATGTAGACATCCAGTTAGACCAGCATCATTTATTAAAGATGCTTTCTTTTTTCCATTATATGTTTTTTGCTTCTTTGTTAAAAAGCATGTGTCCATATATGTGTGGTATTATTTCTGGGTCTTTGATTCAGTTCCATTGATCAGTGTGCATTTTTCTGTACCAATATCATGCAGTTCTTATCACTATTTCTCTATTATACAACTTGAGGTCAGGGTTGGGAATTTCTCGTGAAATTCTTTTCTTCAGAATTTTTTCAACTATCATGAGTTTTTCTTTCTTCTTTGTTTCTTTCTTTTTCTTCTTTCTTTTGTTTTACCATATGAAATTGAGAATTCCTCTTACAATTTCTATAAAATATGTGTTGGAATTTTGATGAGGGTTGCACTGAATCAGTAGATTGCTTTTGGTAAGATTGTCATTTTTACATAAGACTACATGAGTGCTTAGTTTCAGACACTTTTATCACAAGAGTTTCTATGCCCATAAAGTAATATATTTTGAACAAACTTTATTAAACCCATATCAAAGCAGATTCCAATGGAAACTTCTGTGCTGTTTTTATAGCCAAATAAAAGCAACTTAGTCTAATATAATATAAATTTGCATAAGTGAACAATAAGCAATAACTGAGAGACAAAGTAGACTTGAAATATCTTAAATGTTTTTTGATGGTACAATAGAACCATATCCAACATTAAAATGTGTAAACACGCTCTGGAGTAAAAAACTATGGAAGACATAAGTAAGTCTTGTTTTAAAACATAAACAAACCCACTTTGGTCATGAAGTCATTTCTGTGCAGGTTTTTGAGCATGGTTTAACTGTGATTCCTCCCAATGTTGCAAGCTCCAACTTGAGTTTGCCCTGGGCATGATCTGACAATTATGTTGGAAACAAGTTCTTAGCTAGGCAAAAGTAAATAGTAAGTCACGTGGTGACTTGATTTTATGTATGATTTTATGCATAAAATAAGGATGCATGATTTTATGTCTCTATGTCCTGTTGAATCCCTGGCTTTATATCTCTTTTCCATGCCCACATCTACCATCAGATACATTCCCTCCTTAAGAATAGATTCCAATAGGTGTAAATGATGTCAGTTTTCACTATGAGAAGGCAATTTGAAACTCCTAACTCTAATAGAGGAAAACACTTCCCATGGAGGCTGTATGTTCTCTCAAGAGGCAATCTATCCACTGATGTGTTAGATATTCTCAGGATAAAGATATCTGTGTTTCTACTGTGACTCTTCCTAAGGTCACATCCGTGTTGTTCCCCTCGAGCACAGAGAAGGTCAAAAATCCCTCCCAAGACTCTGAAACTTACATGCTAAATTGTCTTGTTTATGAGGATCTTCAGAATTGAGAAGCAATGAAATTTCTGTTACAAAACTTGTGAATATTTGAAATTAATTTGTATTATATATAGTCAACATGAATATGACTAACAGAGAAGAAACATATTTTTAAACGGGTTACTTTTGTTTCCACACAAATGATGGCTTGGATGACTGTGTCTAATGATGGATTCCTTTGTCTAAAGAAGAAAGTCATTTAAAGAACTTCTTTCTTGAATGGCCACCTGACCTGAGGAGGATCACATAGCATTTGGGAAGAAATATACAGCCCAGTAGGCCTGCACTGGAGGCCAGAATTGAAAGAATTTCCACAGCCACCATGGTTTTCCCTGTGGAGCTCAGGTAAGTGGGTATGAAAGAAATCCACACAGTGCAGAAAACCAGCATGCTGAATGTGATGGTTTTTGCCTCATTGAAGCTGTCAGGTAGCCTTCTAGCCAGAAAAGCAATAAGCAAGCTGAGACCGGCCAGAAAGCCCAAGTACCCTAGAACACAATAGAATGCAAGAGTGGACCCCTCATTACACAATAGGATGATTTGCCCAAACTCTGACTGCTTGTCCACGTCAGGGAAAGGGGGATAGGTTCCTAGCCAGACAGCACAGATGCACACTTGAATGATGGAACCACAGCAGACTATAGCGTTTGAGAGTCGGGTCACCATCCACATTTTTAAGGTGCTTCCTGGTTTGATGGCTTTGAAGGCCACAACCACAATGAAGGTTTTTGCTAAGATAGCTGAAACAGCAATGGAAAATACAATCCCAAAAATCATTTGTCTCAAGACACAAGTGACTGTTCTAGGTTGGCCAATGAATATTAAAGAGCAAAAGAAACAGAGCATTAGAGAAACGAGGAGGAGATAACTGAGATTTCTGTTATTTGCTCTGACGATGGGTGTGTCCCGATAGTGGATAAATACTCCTAAAATCATAGCTGAAAATACAGATAAACTAATGGCCAGGGAGAACAAAACAGCTCCCAGAGTATCTTCATGGGACAAAAATGCTATAATTTTAGGGAGACACTGATTCTTCTGTTTATTTGGATATTGATCTTCAGGACACTTGATACATTGATCCATATCTGAAAATGTTACAGATTGGATTATTACATTCCGCTGGTAGATAGCCAGATATAACTATGAGATGTATATATTTCGCAGAACAATTGCTGAGCTCTTAAGGAATTGTGCTTGGATATATTCACAGAACCATAATATTGAAAAACAACCGATGAATAAGTTAATTTTTTCATGAGAGAAATACAGATACACTGTATTCATAATTTATTCCTAAAATCTGTGGACTTGAACAATATGAGAGTATCCAAAATGTAGAAATGATGTTGAGAGGAAATCAGACAAGATGAAAATTATGTTTGATTACTTATGAAAGAAAGAGAAAGTTCATTTTGAAGCTTTTAGTATTTTTCTTTTTGTTTATTAAAAAAATTATTACTATCAAACATGCATATCATGTGCTTTGATCAAGTCTAGCACCAATTTCTTCACCCTGCAACTCCTTCTCTCTGTCTCTTCAACAATTTTTTCTCCCAACATTATCTCATTTTTGTTTTTTAACCTACAGAGTTCGCTTAATGCTACCTGAATACATATTAATACAGGGCCATCTACCATAACATGGGCAGCCTATCAGGACCAAATATCTGAAACAAATCAATCAAACAAACAAACAAACCTAACTCTTTCCAGCAGCCATCGACTGGTAATAGCTTCCAGCTAGGAGTGAGATGTGATCCTGTCCCCCATCCATGCTGGGATTTTGTCTGGCTTGATCTGGTACTTGCCTCTGTGAGTTTATGTACTCATGGATCCTGTCATGTCTGACAAATTCTTCCCTACAGATTTCCTCTATCTGGCCCTTACAACCTTTCTGCCTTCTCTACCACAATGATCCTTGGTGCTCTTATACCTGGCAGTTCTTGGTTGTTTTTATGGAAGGTGCTAGGAGACATCTAGAAGAAGCTAAGATCTTTTTTTTTTAACCATGAATTAATGTTGTGGGAAATATTAAAAAAATGTAAGCCAGCATGTTCCCGTGCTAGTACCAGCAACTGGTGGGCTACAGGACTCAAGCCAGGTGATCTCACTTATGTGGTCTCTTGGCCCACCAACTCTCAGCCCCAGTAGACCACAGGGCTCCTTCTGGGCCATCTTCCTCTGCCTACCATCTCTCCAGCGGGGGCCCCCAGAGCAATAGGAGTATTGTTTCCATACTATGCCCTATGGACCTATGGTCAACCATCACATCACCCAATTACCTGGTAGAATCAAAACTCTTAAAGCTTGTAGGTAACCAATCAGATTTATGTATCAATAAAATCACAATTTACAAGATGCCAATATAATAATTTTAGAGCCAATTGATAATGAAAAAAGCTTTATCCCAATTATTTTAACATTATTTAATCATCCCATTATGATGATTTATGAAATCATCATATCAGCCTCCATTCTCCTCTCTCTCTTTCTCTCTCTCCCCTCCCTTAAGATGCTCTCTGTCTCTGCAACTCTTAGCTCTGCCTCCCTTTCTCCTGTCTAATTACAGGCCCACCACTGCCCAAATGTAATTTGACAGGGAAAAGTCTGCAACATATCACCCTTTCTGTTTTAAAGACAAAAACAAAAAAACAAAAAACCGTTTCTCTCAAAATATAAATTCAGCATAGGTATAACCATTTTGTAATTTATATTTTATAAGATAAACCTAACAACCAGTCCAACATTTTTGCCAATAAAGTTGAATACTCTCCTCTATCCTAACTTAAAAGACTATAATTCTACACCTGGCTTATGTCCTGGCTTCAAATATAATGCCATCTGAAAACCATCCCTTCAAATCTGTTCTCTCAAAGTAAATAGCTTGGGTTGGCTATGAGACTATAAGTCCTCAAACCCATCATAAATCTAGGAATGACTGATATTAACTGAAAATATACGGGAATCCTAACCACTTCTAAAACTTAGCCAATTTATAGAGACTGTTGATCACCTGGACAGTCCCTTACTTCAAAATGTTGGAGCATCAGTCTTCAGGCTTCTGGCCCAGGATCATCTGACAGACCTTAGAGAAACAGGATATTAAGGAATAGCCTATTGTGTCTCGGCAGAACCAAGCTCTCCTAACTTGTAATTGTGTCCTTTAATGGGACAGTCTTAAGTCTGTAAATGAAATGAGGCAATTCTTGCCTAGTGACGTCTTGCCACAGCTCAATTTCTTCTTTGAATCCAAGACAATGGAAGCTATCAGGAGCAGATTAGTCTCAACAACAAATGGATAAATAACATTAAATGTCACATTTTGTGGATTCTTGATGTTTTTAAAAACCAAATATCTATATAAAGTAATCTGGACAGTTATCTGTTAACTACGCTCAGGTATTTCTAATTAAAATCTTGAAAACACTTTAACAATAAACTCAGAGCCATGAATTTGCTATATGGCTATAAACTCACAGGCTTAAATATCTCAGATCAAATTAAAATCAGTTATTGAAGAATTGGGTCTAATCCTTGTACTTACAAAATTTTATATCAATAGAAGAAATTTATATCAATGAAACCCTTGATTTTGTATCAAAATAAATTTTGTACCATTTAAGAAACTATGACTTCAGCTTAGGAACAATTAAAGAGATTTCTACCAAATGAGATTACAGTTATTCAATTAATTCTAGCTATCCCTCTCTGTTCCAATATGACTGTTTCTACATTCTCTAAAAACATAACCAATTAATGTCCCTCTCCAGTCCCAAAACCCAGGGAACTGGGTCGATGACACTCCATAACTTCAAGCTGAATATGGGCATTGAAATATTATGAAGGGAAGAGGAGGTAGGGAAATAGGATTGATCAGTCTCTGATATTTGTGTTTTGACTGATTTGACTGAAGGTCCAGAACATCAGTAGTTCAAGCAAGTCAGTTCAGCATGTCTGATGAGGAATTCACCAAGGCTGTATATTCTGTAATATATAAATCTCAAAACAAAATTTTAGTCTCTGGAATCTAATTTTCTGGTGGTTTACCTCTAACAAATATGATTCATCCTAATCTAGAAGGTATATAGATACTTAGCACCTTTCCTAAGAATGCAAAAACAAAACCTTTCTTCCAAAATAGTATATCCTTGAGCCAGTAACCAGAAAAACCATTATGACCTGTCTCCCAGAGGGATAATATAACCACAAAACTCAAAATCACACCCATTTTGAGAATTAAAGCAATCAAAAACAACAGAAGTAAACTAAGATGCTGTATGTGCCTATACTTAGGCCTTTCCTATTTTGCCAAGCAGTATAAAACACTCAAGATTTTCATGGAGCCCACATTAGACAGACTATGAGCATCCTGTGGCTGGATAAGTAATCTATACCATCTTTCTGTTTGGCTCTCTGCCCAGAGCCACAGACATATTTTATTAACACCTGTATATTAACTGTCTGTTGATCTCTCTACCTGGAGCCACAGACATTGATAATATCTGTTCAAAGCAGGCAATGATTATCATAGTACTCTCTACTCTGGAGCCAATGACAAATGTTCCCTAATCTAGTTCAAATTAAAACAATCTAAAACAAGTGAAGTAAACTAAAAGACTATATGTGCCTATAACTTAGGCTTTCCTATGTTGCCAAGCAGGACAAAACACTCAAGATTCCCATGGAGCCCATCTTACATAAACTATGACTATCCTGCAAGTCATGTAAAGCAATTTTATACCATCTTAAGGTTTAGCTCTCTACCTAGAGTAGCCAACTTTATTCTTTTCCTAACTCAGAGCAGCCTGTAATTTTCCACTCAGCGCTGCTAGCAGTTTCTTTCTTTCAACTCCCTGCACTTGAGTCATGTGCTACCCAGTTACTCACTTAACAAAATAATAAAAATAAATAAAAGTAAAACTCTAATTCTCAGGCTAGTATCTTAAAATTTCTAGAGGATTCTTGCCCCACATTAGGCGCCATCAATTTCTGGAAATATTAAAAAATGTGAGGTGGCATGTTCCTGCATTAGTACCGGCAACTGTTGGACCACAGGGCTCCCGTATGGTGATCTCACTTGCATGGTCTCTTGGCTTGCCAACTCTCCAGCACTGCCAGGCCACAGGGCTCCTGCTGGGCCATCTCACTAGTCCCTCTGACTACCATCTCTCCAGTGAGAGCCCCTGAGTTCCTCTTACTTCCATGCAATGCCCCATGCACCCCAACGCCAGCCATCAAATTAAGAAGTACATTTAGTCGATAGACAAAAAGAAAATTTTTAATATTTTCTAAGTGAAATACATTGAAATAAGTTGAGCCTGACTAAATAATGCCATCTTTTGGTATAATAAGAATATAATACTAAATATGATTTAATAAATTATGCTAAATTTCTACTTTACTAATAAACAGAAGTACTTCATTGGCAATGGCTGAGCTACATTGGCCTATTCTGACACACATTTTCACATGTGATTCTTTACAGTTGAGGGAAAAGAAACAATATCAAGGGGGAGAGTGTTCTTAAGAAGGAATGAGTCATTAATATATACTATAACTCCATGTTCAGAGTCAATGTCTTTCCTCTTTGTAGATTTTTCCTTTGATTAGTATGGAGTGTCCTTCCTTATCTTTTTTTAAAAACTTTTGGTTGAAAGTTGATTTTATTCTATATTAGAATGGCTAGTCCAGTTTGTTTCTTGGAAGATTATTTTTCAGCCCTTTATTCTGAGGTAGTGTCTACCTTTGACACTAATGTATATTTCCTGTATGCAGCAAAATGCTGGGCCCTATTTATGTATCCAGTTTGTTAGTCTCTGTCTTTTTATTGGGGAATTGAGTCCAATGATGTTAAAAGATATTAAGGAATAGTGGATGTTGCTGCGGTTATTTTTGATGTTATTTTTATGTTTGTGTGGCTATCTTCTTTTGGGTTTGTTGAAAGATGATTAGTTTCTTGTTTTTTCTAGGGTACAGTTTCCCTCTGTGTTTATGTTTTCCATCTATTATCCTTTGTAGGGCTGGATTTGTGGAAAGGTACTGTATAAATATCATTTTGTCATGGTATATTTTGGTTTCTCTATCTATGATAATTGAGTGTTTTTCCCTGGGCATTGTAGCCTGGGCTGGCATTTGTGTTCTCTTAGGGTCTGTATGACATCTGCCCAGGATCTTCTAGCTTTCATAGTCTCTGGTAAGAAGTCTAGTGTAATTCTGATAGGTCTGCCTTTATATGTTACTTGACCATTTTCCCTTACTGTTTTTAATATACTTTCTTTGTTTTGTGCATTTGATGTTTTGACTATTATATAATGGAAAGAATTTCTTTTCTGGTCCAATCTATTTAGAGTTCTGTAGGCTTCTTGTACATTTATGGACATCTCTTTCTTTAGGTTAGGGAAGTTTTCTTCTATAAGTTTGTTGCAGATATTCACTGGCCCTTTAATTTGGGAATCTTCACTCTCTTCTATACCTATTTTCCTTAGGTTTGGTTCTTTCATTGTGTCCTGGATTTCCTGGATGTTTTGGGTTAGGAACTATACCCAGAACTGACCTTGTGCCACAGCTCTCCATACCTAAATACAGCCAGGGAGTGCCAACACACCTGTGAGCACAAGTGAGATCACCACTTTGGCTCAAATTCCTGACACAAAAGGGACCTTCTCAGATCCATCAGGACACAGGAACCAAAAAACAGCCAGGGACAGGATCCTTCTCTTTTCTGTCTGCACCCTGGAGCTGACCCTGTACCACAGGTCTCCATGCCCAAATTGCTCTAGTAGAGAACTGGTCTTCCAGGAGTACTGACACACAGGCTTACAGGGGACAAGTCACAGTCAGAGAGCAAGACCAGCTAACCCCAGAGATAACCAGATGGCAAGAGGCATGGACAAGAACATAAGCAACAGAAACCAAGGCTACTTGGAGTCATCAGAACCTCCTTGTACCACTGCAGCAAGCAGCTACCTTCTGCTATGGTTTCAGCATGGACTGTCAAGTCAACATGGATTTGTCCTTCTAGGCAAGACCAAAGGAATTACATATGAGGAAAGATCTCTGATATTAATATGCTTTTCCTGTTATTATGCACAAAAACAAACACACACATACATATACCACTATATCTTAGCCCTTTGAAGGAAATTTCTGCTGATTAACTAAGATGTACTCTCTAGTAATGATTCTATACAGAGAAATAGATGATTCTTTAATAATTCTTAATGATGATCTGGTAAGAATCCCTAAAATTATACTAGTAATTATAAAACCCCATATAATAGGACTGCCATTAAATCTGCTCTGATATTAAAACTACAATGATAATTCAGCCAGCCTTCATGTGTCACCAGGAAATTGATTCTGAGATAGAAAGCAGGCATCTACAACTTAGAACATACTCTAAGAGGCTGTATAATAATTAACCAAAAGTCATAAAAAGGGAACTAATGATTTAGTGCAGGTGCAAGGACAAAAAATAAAATATTGACTACATTTATCTAAACAAAACTTCAATAATAACTTAGTCACAAAAATTATGGATATTAAATTTCAATGAACTTGTAGTGCTAATGACAGGTAATATATGTTCCATTTTAATAGATACATATGTAAACAATCTCTGTTGTAAACTTCTTATTTGATTGATGATTTGGATTTATGCTTGTACTTTTAGTGAACTTTTGTAAAAAAAAAAAAAAAAGAAAGAAAGAAATAATAATAAATAAAGGACAGGGTTAGAAAAACCATACAATCTATTCCCCTAGAAACAGCACAAAAAACTAGGAATGAAGAATACCTTGTAGGCCATTATTACATCAAAGCAGGAAGAGAGAACAAGATAGAAAGGAGAAGAACAGCAGAGTAGAATAACTTAGAAATTAAAAGGGAACTTAGAAATTGGGAAGAACTTTTTGGAGAGAAAATTTTTGGAAGAGAGAATTTTTTTGGAGAAGAACTTAGAAATAAAAATTAAAATCACTTTTCAGAGTGTCCCTCTTCTTCCTGAGATATTCACTAGCAGGTTAGGAGTCACAATCTCCAAGTTCCTGCAGAGATAAGAACAAAATCTACTTTACTTAATCCCTAGTTGTTTTACTATGAGGTGTTAAATGTCAGAGGCTGAAGTTTCTGACCTCAAGAACTGAGAAAGGCAGGCCAGCTACCTCTGCTAAGTACCTTAGACTTAAGACAGGTAAAACTTTTAATGTTAAACAACAATCCTAAGTTTCTCTTAAACCTAATCTTCCCCCCCCCACCCATGCTCTTTCCCCCCTCAGCTACCTCCAAAAGAGAACTAACCTGTAAAGGAGGCCTCTGACAGGAAGGCCTAGAAAGTAGAACTTCCTAACACTTACTGACATCTACGTTTATGAACGGTGGTATTTTCTTTTGATTCTTTCATTTTGATTTTACCAAAGGACGTATCATCGTTTTTAGAAATAATGCTGAAGGCAATACATTTTAGGTGAATAGTTTTTCTTTGGATTAAAAAAAAAAGAAGAAGAAAAAGAAAAAAGCTTGTTTTGGTTCAGTTCCTTAATATTGATTGAACTCTGATTAGAAATTTATTAAAGGAAAAATAATTTTGCATTTATTTTTCAATAATATTTATTACATATATTTAAGTTTCCTGAGTTTCCTGTACTTTTCCACAAAGATTTAGTAATTTGCTTCACCTCCAGAAGACACAACAAGCAGCTGAAAGAGTCAGATGCAGATATTTGCACCCAACCAATAGACAGAAGCTGCTGGCACCTGTGGTTCAATTAGGAAAAGGCTGGAAGGACCTGAGGAAGAGAGTGACTCTGTAGGAGGACCAGCAGTCTCTATTAACCTGGACCCCCAAGATCTCTCAAACACTATATCACCAACCAGGCCTCATGCACCAGCTCATATGACACCTCCAATACATATACAACAGAGGACTGCCAGGTCTGGGTTCAGTCAGAGAAGATGCACCAAACTTTCAAGGGACTAGAGGTTCCAGGGAATTTAGAGGTCTGGTTGGATGTTTGGTGTAGACATCCTCATGGAGACAGGGGGAAGGAGGAGGAGGTATGGGATGAGGAACAGTCCAGGGGTGGACTGGGGGCAGGGGGATAAAATCTAGAGTGTGTAAGTAAATAAATAAATAAAAGACAAAAAATTGAAGACAAAAAGAGGAAAAAAATTTTTTAAAAGGTCTAAAACCCCATGAAAAAAATAAAAATAAAATAAAAACAATTTTTAAAAAGGACATAGGTAAAGGTAAGTCTTTGAGTATTTAAGATAAATGCAGTGGAATGGGATGTCTTATTCACTAAGCTTACACTTCAGTCCCTCTGAAAGATGCCTTGCAAGGGACCCATATTTAATTAGAAAAATATTTACAGCAAGGCAACATGCTGCACACCTGTAATTCTAGCACTCTGGAGGGCTACCCGCCAGCCTGGTCTACACACCACATTCCTGGCCAGGTCAGACAGATTTTAAAGTGAGGTCTGGTCTCAAACTAAAGCAAAATAAAAGAAGAGAAAAGAAAAGAGAAGAAAGGAAGAAAGGAAGGAAAACAATTGCATATTCAATTGTGATTTTATATGTCCCAAAGATATTTCTAAAAATACCAGCAAAGTATTGATCATTCTATACTGTTAATTTCTCTTCCAAAGAGTAATTCAAACCTGGTTTTTCCAGTGGTGTACACCGGTTGTTTTTAGGGATAATGGCTTCTTTATGGTCATGATCCAAAGTCTATGTGCTTGTCTATTGGTTCTGCTCATTCTCCCTTTTGATTTTGAAGAACATATCATTTGATATAAGTACCTAGACATTGGCAGTTTTGAAGAAAAGTGCTACACAGTGTCTCAGTCAGGGTTTCTATTCCTGCACAAACATCATGATCAAGAAGCAAGTTGGGGAGGAAAGGGTTTATTCAGCTTACACTTCCACATGGCTGTTGATCACCAGAGGAAGTCAGGACTGGAACTCAAGCAGATCAGGAAGCAGGAGCTGATGCAGAGGCCATGGAGAGATGTTCCTTACTGGCTTGCTTCTCCTGGCTTGCTCAACCTGGTCTCTTATAGAACCCAAGACTTCCAGCCCAGGGATGGCACCACCCACAAGGGGCCCTACCCCTTTGATCACTAATTGAGAAAATGCCCCACAGCTGGGTCTCATGGAGGCACTTCCCCAACTGAAGCTCCCTTCTCTGTGATAACTCCAGCCTGTGTCAAGTTGACACACAAAACCAGCCAGTACAGACAGGAAACAAATCTTGTTGAGCTGTTACAGGTGAATAGATGCAAGTTCTAAGAAGCATATAATGAAGTATTAGCAGCCACTGAAAAGCCAGTGGGCCAAAGAACCCACACTGAATCTATTTGCAAGGGTATATGGTGAGCCTGATTGAATTTAGACCACATAACAAAAAAATTTCATGGTGAAAATTGCATGATCTATGGATAGAGTCTAGAGCTCATTCTAGAGCACATGCCTAGCATATATAAGGCTTTAGTTAATATTCACAGCACAAAAATGTGTTAAATGCATGATGATAGAAATATTTTTCTCAGAATTATTTAGTAAACTAGGATTATATCACCCAATTAAAATACTGAATTTTAGTAAATATAAATGTGCATACTTACAAACTGCTTTTTCAAAATTATTATTTTAAGGTATAGCACAAAAATTAGTATGCCGGATTATAAAATTGGTAAGTACTTAAGTAAGTTCAAGGATAATGTACTTTAATACTTGGTAGATGTTAGACTATGAAGAAAAAGAGATTCAGTCACATATTCTTAGAAATATCAAGCCTTCTGTTGATAGCACAGAAAATACTGCTATGGGATAAAGAGGAAAAGATTACCAAAGCATATTATGTAAAACTCAAGGCACCTTAAAGAGATGACATTCCTAGCGAGTATGAGATAGACATATTTTCTTGTCTTGTTATCTCTCAGTGTATTACTTCTCTAAGAAAATGGTGGTATTTGAACTTCATCATAGTACAGAGCAAGGCCTGCTCTAGAAGGGTTGAAGGTATGGCTGCTGTGTCACACCTGCATCAGTAGGTGGCAGAGAGGAGAGGCAATGACTGCCTTCAGAGTTCTGACCTATGATTAGTAGCATAACTCTGGCCCCTGAAAAAAGAGAGGTTGAGAGACCACTAGTACAGTGCTATAGAGTTCTCAATGGCTCTCAGGACCAGGAGTAAGCCAGGGACTAGAACTCTTTCTGAGACTGAAGGCCACAGTCACGATGAGAATGACCAAGATGACCTCAAGACTGATACCTTTGGGCCTGGACAGGGAGCCTGGCAACCATGGAAGGACCATGAGTTGGGCACTGTGTAGGGCTGAGGAGGGGGAGCCAGAGATA